>NQII01006620.1:22967-79114 GCA_002778355.1 Clitarchus hookeri | reverse complement strand
TTTGTGAGGTTCGTCACATGTGTTGAAGTAGTGACAACTGGCGCAGCCCGCGACATCTTCCCCGATCACTCGGTATTCTCTCTTGGCTCCTCTGCGTGAAATAGTACGAGTAGTTAGAGCCACTGTAGTGCAGCCTTACCCGTCTGTCAGTGGCAGTACACAGGTGTCTTCGTAGCATGATCGAACGGCATAACAAAATTAATAATTATACATTCGATGAATTGGCAGACACGCATATTTGCTGTGGTGCGGCTAACTCACGCGCACTCGAAGCTAGGCGGCTTTGTGCAGAGTGCTTTCCTCGATGCAACTTACCGAGCCACTTGTTTACAAGCGTGGACTGTCGCACCCGTGAGACAGTGATGGTGAAAGTAGGCAAAAGCACACACTCCATGCATTCATGTACAACACAGGTCACATCGTGTACGTGAATGATTTGTTACAGATTGGGAGATGTAAAGGGGCAGAGGTCGTCGCAACGTGCGACAACACCAGTTTGAAGATGAAGTGTTAGCGCGCGTTGAAGAGGATCCATGTACGAGCATTATTGACAAAGGACCTCTACTACAAGATGCAGAGCATTGGCCTGATATCATATCACAGTTCTAAAGTATAAATGGAAAAGTATAGTAAAATAAATATTGCAAACTAAACAGTAAGAATGTATGTTGTTAAAAAATACCCTTATATTTATACTAGCTTAAAATAACTGTAAAAGTTGCTGCCAATCACACGATCCTTTTTATTATGAAAGTTATCATCTTAAAAAATCATGAATTCAAAATCAAATACATAAAAAGAGTAATTATTTACTCCAGTAGTTATAACATTTATAGAAGAAAAATAACTGTTGTACACTTACAAATATTACTACCAAATGAAAATTTATTGGCACAAATAACAGCCTAATTTTCTCCATTAACAATACTTTTAAGGAATGCAATCCAAGGGTATTAATTTGTTTAGGTAATTATTTCTTCCTCTTTACATAATTTTAATAAAACTTCATTAGATCATTGCTGAAATGTGTCAAGTAAATCTTGTTGATAAAAAAATATTATTTAATTAATAAATGTTTTTGATAGCAGTCATAATTAACATCTTAATTTTGAAATACGCAATTTGAGTTCAACAAAATGACACTGTCTAGCAAACGTTTTATCAAAAAAAGGCGAGCTAATATAGGTATTTTCAAAAGTCAGTATTGAGATGATTTATTTCTTTTTGGGGGTTGGAAAACGAAGCATCACAAAAACAAATGTAATAGATAATGAAATAATTGTCTATTTAACCTTTGTCAAGTAAGTCAAGTTAGTCAATTAAAATCGATAAAAAACGCTAAATATTACCACTGCTTCTGGCTTTTACTCTTAACCATGGAGCAGTGTAATTTTTGGGAATAATAGAAAAACAATTGCATTGCAGAATCGATTCCACACAAACCGACTCAACTGCACGCATTCAGTCTTTATCATTATCTGTCTCATCATAATCGCCTGTCGAATCAGTACCCATCGATGCAGCAAGAGGTATTGCCGGCAACATTTGCTGACTCCCAGTAGACGAATTCTGGCAAATCTCGGTATGTTTTTTCAATGTATCACCTTGTACAAACTGCATGGGACCCATGTCGTAATGCTTCATCGCGCGAAAAGGTCTCTTTGGACAGACTGTTCTCTAATGCTGACGAAAATGTTGACCATAGGTGAAAACTCGATCGCAGAATCGGCACTGGCGACAACCAATGATGCAGGTCGCGGCTCCATGATTGTTGAGGTAAAAGGCAGGCCTTTATATTCGCAATACATCTTCGTGGTATGAGGAGAGAGCGCATCCAAATCGATGATAACCTCATGGTATCAGAATGTCAACTGACATTTTTCTATATAAATGCTGATCTTTTTTAAGTAAAGAGCCTAGCTTGTGCCCACAAAAGGCCTTCCACCATAAAACGTATATAAAAAGGGAGAACTCCGAGAAAACCCANAAGAGCCTAGCTTGTGCCCACAAAAGGCCTTCCACCATAAAACGTATATAAAAAGGGAGAACTCCGAGAAAACCCACAAACTCGTTCGCCCCAGAAGAAAACGTACAGATAATTATGCATAGATAAATATATAAATAACAAATTAAGCAGACAAAAGATGCTTCATGTAGATGCAATTGATATTTATATATACTGCCAGAATACAAAGTTATGTTGGAATTGATTACATAGTTTCAACGATATAGCATTCTAAGCTAAAATTGATATAGGGCCGCAATTTTCAAAATAAGTGTCTGTCATGATTAAGACATACCTCTTAACATCATCTTCATCAGTACTACTTGTTTGCCAAATTCGGTAGAAGTCAGTTAATTACTTACCGAGTTATGACTTCATAAATTTATTTGTTCGGTTGAAACTATCTTCCATAATGGCCGGCAAAAGTGTTTATTTTGTGGAGAATTTTATCCTTGTAAAACATACTTTCAGTGTACTAACTTAGGTCGAAATTGTTGTAACTTAAAACACTTGGATCACCGCCATTTTGAAACTAAATAACTAATAATGTTCATTCACTTATTTTTACATGCTCTATTACCTATTTGCCAGACTGCGTACGAATTGGTTGAATAGTTTTTGAGATATAATGTAAAATCTTTATTTGTTTCAATCGGTGCTGTCTTACAAAATTGTGAAGCAAAAATATATCCATCTCAAAATTTACTACTTACACAATGCTCTGTCAGCATACAAAATTTGGTTTAAATGGGTTGAATGGTTCCTGAGAAATGACATATCACCCACAATTTTAAAATGGCCACTATTTAGAAAGTAAGTGTCCATAGTAGTCTAAAAGTACAAAAGTCAGGTGTCCTTATTAAGTATTATATGTGTACCAAATTTTGTGAAATTCTGTCAATTGTTCAAAAATTGAAAGGAGGGATACATACATGCTCACACACACAAACACACACACATACACACATAGACACACATACACACATTCACACACACAGGAAAGTGATCTCATAAGACTCTCTTTTATTCGTAAATAGGCGATAAATGTGGGTATAGGGCTCGCTGGTGTTGTATCTACTGGCATAAATTCAATTTGCGAATAATGTCTCTGTTATTGAGACCTTGCACAAGTTGGATATTGTCACAGAGCGGCAGCACCTGCAGAAAACCGAACCACTCCATGGCAGTGACATTCAACTCCCATTCCTTCCATTCCACTCATTTGAGCTANAAGAGCCTAGCTTGTGCCCACAAAAGGCCTTCCACCATAAAACGTATATAAAAAGGGAGAACTCCGAGAAAACCCAAAAACTCGTTCGCCCCAGAAGAAAACGTACAGATAATTATGCATACATAAATATATAAATAACAAATTATGCAGACAAAAGATGCTTCATGTAGATGCAATTGATATTTATATATACTGCCAGAATACAAAGTTATGTTGGAATTGATTACATAGTTTCATAGTTTTAGCATTCTAAGCTAAAATGGATATAGGGCCGCAATTTTCAAAATAAGTGTCTGTCATGATTAAGACATACCTCTTAACATCATCTTCATCAGTACTACTTGTTTGCCAAATTCGGTAGGAGTCAGTTAATTACTTACCGAGTTATGACTTCATAACTTTATTTGTTCGGTTGAAACTATCTTCCATAATGGCCGGCAAAAGTGTTTATTTTGTGGAGAATTTTATCCTTGTAAAACATACTTTCAGTGTACTAACTTAGGTCGAAATTGTTGTAACTTAAAACACTTGGATCGCCGCCATTTTGAAACTAAATAACTAATAATGTTCATTCACTTATTTTTACATGCCCTATTACCTATTTGCCAGACTGCGTACGAATTGGTTGAATAGTTTTTGAGATATAATGCAAAATCTTTATTTTTTTCAATCGGTGCTGTCTTACAAAATTGTGAAGCAAAAATATATCCATCTCAAAATGTACTACTTACACAATGCTCTGTCAGCATACAAAATTTGGTTTAAATGGGTTGAATGGTTCCTGAGAAATGACATATCACCCACAATTTTAAAATGGCCACTATTTAGAAAGTAAGTGTCCATAGTAGTCTAAAAGTACAAAAGTCAGGTGTCCTTATTAAGTATTATATGTGTACCAAATTTTGTGAAATTCTGTCGAATTGTTCAAAAATTGAAAGGAGGGATACATACATGCTCACACACACAAACACACACACATACACACATAGACACACATACACACATTCACACACACAGGAAAGTGATCTCATAAGACTCTCTTTTCTTCGTAAATAGGCGAAAAATGTGGGTATAGGGCTCGCTGGTGTTGTATCTACTGGCATAAATTCAATTTGCGAATAATTTCTCTGTTATTGAGACCTTGCACACGTTGGATATTGTCACAGAGCGGCACCACCTGCAGAAAACCGAACCACTCCATGGCAGTGACATTCAACTCCCATTCCTTCCATTCCACTCATTTGAGCTAAATGAGTCTTACCAAAAAAACCTCCAAGCAGCAGAGATTAAATAGCAGAGTACAAACAAATATAACAGTCTCAGTAAATTGCGATAAANAAAAAAAACCTCCAAGCAGCAGAGATTAAATAGCAGAGTACAAACAAATATAACAGTCTCAGTAAATTGCGATAAATTCAACCATCCCCTGATATGAATTGGAATACAATATAATTAACTCCCAAAATTGTGAGAAATGATTCAACAAACTGTTGGTTCTCTCCGGGCTTATTTTTCTTTCTATGTACTGCCACTGACAGACGGGTAAGGCTGCACTACAGTGGCTCTAACTACTCGTACTATTTCACGCAGAGGAGCNATGTACTGCCACTGACAGACGGGTAAGGCTGCACTACAGTGGCTCTAACTACTCGTACTATTTCACGCAGAGGAGCCAAGAGAGAATACCGAGTGATCGGGGAAGATGTCGCGAGCCGCACCAGTTGTCACTACTTCAACACATGTAACGAACCTCACAAAAAGCAAGTTATGTGTCGATTTCCCTGCTGCTGCGACCCTAAGTGTCCTGTATCATTTTACTCGTATCAACATCCCCTACAATGTGAGGAACAGTTTCTCATTGCTTGGAATACCGTAATTGTGTCCTATTTAAATGCACTAGAAGGTCGATGTCTAACCTGTACTGGAGATTCGCCACACATCATATTTTACTAATATAATCTGAATTTAGATATTTGAACAGTGAGGTGACTTGCAAAAACTGCGAGTCTCCAGTACAAGTTAGACGTTGCCCCTACACTGCATTTAAATAAGACACACTGACAGAGACGGAAAGAGGAAAGTTTTAGATGTGAAAGGAATTTCCATGCTGAAATTACAAATACGGTTTAAATATTTTATATCCATTGGTGTTATACGGACACAATTGAGTCCAGAATAATTAATAAAAAAACTGTAAGTTGTCAAGGTAATTGCATTAGAAATGAATGTAACAATAATACTGTTTGCCAAAATTGATTTTATTTACTTCTCGTATATCAATGTGCATTACATAATGGTTTTGAGACGCCATTAATTAACGTGAAGATATGAACACTTATAGGATGAAATGGATAAAGGAAAGTTGGTGCAGTAAGTGGGATCGCAGAGAGCCAAGAAGTAGCCGACGAAGGGCTGCGTGGTACGCACGTGGTAGAGCTGGCGGCGTGTTTGCTAAACGAGTTATCCTCCGTCTTCCAGTAGGCCGCGCCAAGCCGGCAAAGGTGCGCCCCGGGGCATGCGAGCAGCGAGTGTTTGTTGGCTCACAAACAGACAACAACAATACAAAGCTGGCAGGCACCTCGCGAGCTTTCAACTTTGAACGCGTCATTGTAAGGCTGCTGGTGAAATATTCAAAGTAGGGATGCTGGCGAGCGCGCGGCGGGGCGGCCGGATGAAAGGTGGACTAACTGCAGGCCCGCCCTGCGCTAAGCCCTTCCGCCTGTTGCCCGCTCTGCGATCAAAGCCGCCCGGCCGGCTGGTGGCGTTAAAAATACATGGCCAGTGACGCCAGTCACCCTACGCCACGCCGCACCATCTACAAAACATTACAAAAACTAAGTCCTAGTAAAATTATTTTTAAANCGCCAGTCACCCTACGCCACGCCGCACCATCTACAAAACATTACAAAAACTAAGTCCTAGTAAAATTATTTTTAAACCCACCTCCTTCTACCTTTATAAGTCATGTATGGGAAATATAGATAGCCTTTTTCATGTGCTATCCCAGCACGTCAGAAGCTTGAGTATGTAGAAAGAGTCAGAGGCTTGAGTATGTACAAATAACATAAAGGATCTTATTGATGCAAACGTTGTATTACAGTAGATGTGTGAAGCAGGTGGGTGTTTAAACATTGCCACCAAAAATAATTTTTTTCCGCACTTTTTAGGCAGTAATTTAGAAACACACAGAATACTGCGAATATCCACGCCATACATGTATGTATGTATGTTTGTACAACATGAATGAGGGTAAGTGAACTAAAAACTATTTTGACCATACACCAATGTTAGTGTATATTCATATCGATGGGTAATTAAAAAAAATGATGGCATTATTAATTTTAAATACAAAATGTATTCTCAAGAATTATATGAATGATAAAAATCAAATCTGATATGCTGGCNGGCATTATTAATTTTAAATACAAAATGTATTCTCAAGAATTATATGAATGATAAAAATCAAATCTGATATGCTGGCAGCGAAATTTGTGAATACTGATTATTTTGTTTTAAACCTCTTCACTTGCCAATTTAATAAATCGTAGTCTACTACCGAAAACATTAAGTGCAAAGGAACAACTTGATTGGTTGCGAGCAGATTCATGGCACAAATACTCTAAAGAATTCGCCTGAAAAAATTACGTTATCAACTTATTTTCAGTATGGTACTTTGTAATTTTAAGGATTACATACTGTGTCTGCGGAGCCATTACACCGACCGATTTCAATGATGGTTAGTATAGGTTGTTCACGGTAAAATTAAGACTTTTAAAAACCCTGCATAAGATCTAGCTGTGTGGACATTGCGTATTCTTCCATCATACGTAAAATTAACATTAGCATCGGCCTGATCACTTTATTGGTGCGTCGGTCAAGGGCACCTAAAACATTTTTTGAAAAGTAAATTTTTTACAAATGGTTTTAGTCTTACATTTACTGCATAAAAAAATTGTAAAATAAAAATTTTTGTATTCACAAATGTTTGCTTAACACTTGTTACTTAGCGTTAACACATTGAACTATTTTCACTCCATCGTTGCCAATTTTACTAGGCACGTGACAGTCAGCGTATCCGTTGAAAAATACGCTGGTAAGGGCAGTAACATTTTTCAAAGGTTGATTTCGGAAGTGCTCACTTTACCGTGAACAGCCTTTATACTGGTGGCAACAACAGTTTTTATGAAACATATTTTTTTTATCATAAGTCTATGCTGTAACCTGTCTTTTGTATTTTCTTCCATTTTTCCCAANTTTTTATGAAACATATTTTTTTTATCATAAGTCTATGCTGTAACCTGTCTTTTGTATTTTCTTCCATTTTTCCCAACTTCGTCTACATTGTGATTACACCTGTTATGAAGTGATCAGGCCTTAGCTGAACGGCCTGCCTGATCACACCTTTACACATTGAACCAGGCCACGAGCGTGATTGCAAAAACACATTGCAAAAGACTATTGCCGGTGCCCCTCCACCGGCCAGTAAACGGGGCCGAAAATACAGGATGAGTATAAAATAATACCCCAATTTTGAAGGTCTATAAAATCAAAACCAAACAACCTGCAACCTTTATTGACCAATCAAATGAACCATGGAAGTGCGAAGTTTTTTTACCATATCTTCATAAATGTTTAATGTGACCACAATGAGCGGCCCGAACGACATCTATGCGATAATCAAACTCATTCCACACTCTTGTCAGCATATCCGGTGTTACAGTTTGGATGNGGCCCGAACGACATCTATGCGATAATCAAACTCATTCCACACTCTTGTCAGCATATCCGGTGTTACAGTTTGGATGGCGTCCGTAATTCTCGTTTTAAAGTCGTCAATGTTAGCCGGCAATGGTGGACGAAACACTTGATTCTTTATGTACCTCCATAAAAAAAAACACGCACGGGGTAAAATCCAGGCTTCTTGGNTGGTGGACGAAACACTTGATTCTTTATGTACCTCCATAAAAAAAAACACGCACGGGGTAAAATCCAGGCTTCTTGGGGGCCAGTGATGAAGAACCTAGTCACCAGCTGCTCCTCGACCAATCCAGCGTTGCCGCAACGTCTCGTTCAGATATCCCCGAACAGCTAGGTGCCAATGGGGTAGCGCACCATCCTGCTGGAAAATTAAGTTCTCCGCCGCCTCTTCTAACTGAGGAAACAACCACTCTCTAAGCATGTCCAAATAAGGGATTCCAGTAACTGTGTGCTCGGGAAAGTTAAAGGGCCAACCAAGAACAGTGTATTTGGGTACATATACATATACAACATATATTTGGGTAGATATATAATATACAGCCTTGCGGCCATACTTTTTTTATTTTACGTAGCGCTCTTAGCATTCTGGCCATCCCGCGCTACGGCCGCCCAATCGGCAGGGAAGAGGGAGCGTACCTTCTTAACGCAGATGTCCCAGCTATTCACCTGAGGTAACCAAGCCCAAACCCCCGACTTGACACACAAGCTCCGCCAGGAGCACCCTTCCACAAGGCCTGAGATCCTCGTACTCAGATTAGCAAGCGTGTGGTCTGGCCGGAGCACTATCCGGGCCCCTAACGTCTTGCCAGAACACTATCGGAGCAGGTGCCTGCTCACCGCTTGGCCCTTCTTTAAGAGGGGGGATCTCTCCAGACCTCCTCCAGCATACGGAGTTAACCACTGCCAGCACGAGTCCAACCTCTATTGACTGAAACATCAAAGAGAACCTCTGATGGGGCCAACCCTATCAGCCCGTGCTACCACTTATTTGCCATGGCAGTGGTGGGTTTACTCACTCACGTTCGATCGCTACACCGACCACTCCACAGGCAGGAGGTGCGGAGGGGCTCTGAAAGGGCGGATTCCATCATTATCAAAATCTGGAGGTCCTTTACCGTGGGTTACCAATAGGCACCACAGCTCCGGAGTTTTCCCTGTTATCATCACTGTCTGCCGTTACCACCAAGCCGCCTGCAGAGCGCCCGCAAGCTGTCATCGAACACTTGTCCTTTACCTAACATTGGAATTGTTTCAATCAGGAAATTCCTGACTTGGGACCCAACGGCCTGAATGCCAAGTAGTCCAACACCCCGCCAAGTGGTTGGGCCTAGGTAGCATCTATCGGCCCAAGTCATCACGGCAGATACCCCTTACCAGCCATGTCTTTGGGTACAGGTTTTTAAGGCCCGAAGGCCAGCACATCCTCCAAACCTCCCGCACTGTAACTATACTCTGATAAGTAAAACAGTGGGCTGCACTTTTTCCTTTCCATCTCTTCGGGCCATTCACTTTCTTTTATGCCTGTACACTGTATTCTACCGGGTTTCTCTTTAAAAACCTGTCCTCCTCGCCAATATAGGATATTCCGATTAACCAACTGTGTAAACCTTTACCTGAATACCCTATTATGGGTCATCAGAAATTCGCTTGTACCATTTGTCAAATTTCTCCAAACATTTGCCAATACTGTTAGCGAATTTGTTCCATATNCATCAGAAATTCGCTTGTACCATTTGTCAAATTTCTCCAAACATTTGCCAATACTGTTAGCGAATTTGTTCCATATCTTGTGAAGATCTTTATTCACCATAGCATCTTCAGTCCTCCAGTGAATGCCCATTTCTTGTGTTTGCTCCTCGAGCNCTTGTGAAGATCTTTATTCACCATAGCATCTTCAGTCCTCCAGTGAATGCCCATTTCTTGTGTTTGCTCCTCGAGCCAGGTCCTGATGTCTTCGGTCTTGAGACAGTCAGCAATTACGTGATGCACCGTATCATCAACTCCACATACATCGCACAGCAGAGATTACACGAGTCGGAAGCTGTATACCTTCGCCTTGAAGTTGCCATGACCTGTAACTAGCTGCATACTGTAGTGGTTCACATTGACCCACTTACGGCACATTCTTTATGTAATATCTGGGAACAACTCATATGTTATTCTACCTTTTTCCGAATAGGTCCATCTTTCTTGCCATTTATCTAGAATTTCATTCTTTATAAGTTATTTGCCTTCTCTTGTCAGTCCCCTAACTCGTGCTTTCTCCGCTGTCAGTCCTCTGCATCTTACCAAAAAATCGACCGGGAGAACACCAGAAATCACCGGGAGCGACTCATTGGATACAGTCTTGTATGCACTTGTAACGGTCAGCAGTGCTACTCTTTGAGCACTTACAAGTTTTCTTCTGTGCCACGAAAGTTGAGCCCTATGGTGCCACATAACAGCACCATATGCTATGATTGACTCAAATACCGCCTTATATATGACTCTCAGTGTACTATAATTAAGGCCCCAGTTGGTATTGCAAATTTTTCTTAATTTTTGAAACACCATGACTGCCTTCCGTGACACATACTCTATATGCTTTAAAAAGCTCATCTTATCATCTATGATGACTCAGAGATACCTGAACTCTTTCACATATTGGACCGAACTCCCCCCAAAATGCACAGTTGAGTATCTCTTTAATTTTCCCTGGACTAGCATAATCTTGGTTTTCTCGATTGAGAAAGTAAGTTTTACTGTTTTAGACCACCTCCAGGTTTTTTCCATACTTCTGCGGCTTTTGTCTCTAGTTCCAATCTTGAGTTTCCCGAGACCAGGACTAGTCCGTCATTCGTGTACCCATATACCGTGCACCCAGGTGGAAGACCCAACTCCAAGAACCCATCGAATAAGATATTCCATAAGATCGGTCCAAGGACCGACCCCTGGNCCCAGGTGGAAGACCCAACTCCAAGAACCCATCGAATAAGATATTCCATAAGATCGGTCCAAGGACCGACCCCTGGAGACATCCCTTCGTCAGCAGCTTTCTTACCTCTGCTGTTTTTGAGGTATAGATGATCCATCTATCACAGAAGAAGCTCAAGATGACCATATTTGCTGGACATTTCTTGTCTTTCAGCCGATGCATCACCTNCTCCATCTATCACAGAAGAAGCTCAAGATGACCATATTTGCTGGACATTTCTTGTCTTTCAGCCGATGCATCACCTCCGGCCACCAGGCATTATCGAACGCTCCAGATATGTTCAGAAATATTGCCATTATTTACTTTGTTTAGGCACCCCTGATCCTTTCCATCACATCGTGAAGGGCAAAGTCTGTTCCTGTACCTCTCTGGAATCCATACTGGTGTACATTCAGTGTTCCATCAGCCTCAAGTGCCATTATTAATCTGCGATTAATCAATTTCTCATACACTTTACCCAGCACCGGAAGCAACGTCAAAGGCCTATATGACTTAGGGTCATCTAATTCTTTATTATTTCCTTTGCGTAAGATTATCAGGCATCCCAGTTTCCAAGGCGAAGGAAACAATNAGGGTCATCTAATTCTTTATTATTTCCTTTGCGTAAGATTATCAGGCATCCCAGTTTCCAAGGCGAAGGAAACAATTCAGCTCTGAGGCAGTCATTGCATATCTTCAGAAGAATTTCCTTTATTCGGGAAAAGCACCTCTTCAGGATCACCGTTGTTATGCCATCTATACCTGGTGCTTTCCCATTCTTCATTCTATAACCAATGGTTGTCAGTTCCTCCATATCAAATTCTGGAGCATCNCTATACCTGGTGCTTTCCCATTCTTCATTCTATAACCAATGGTTGTCAGTTCCTCCATATCAAATTCTGGAGCATCCTGTTCTTCAGGAACTGTATTCATTGACCACCTCTTCGCTGCATGCCCCTCCCCCTCTTCCTCCATGGAGTCATCAGGCAGAAGCNAGGAACTGTATTCATTGACCACCTCTTCGCTGCATGCCCCTCCCCCTCTTCCTCCATGGAGTCATCAGGCAGAAGCACGTGGAGCAGAACTGCCATTGATTCTTTCTGATCCAGGATCAGATACCCATTAACTTTCATACACGGTGGTGGGACGGCCCTCTTAGTTTTATCAGCCGCCAACTTATACACAATACTGAAAGGATCTCGATTACCGGCTCTTGTTACAAAGCCCTCCCAATACTTAGTCTTTTTCCTCTGAACCCTGCCAAAGTAAGCTTGCTTCTTCAACCTGTGCGACTGGGAGAATTGCACCCTTTCTTCTCCTCGTAGCCGATGCAGCTTTATTCTTTCTCTTCTCAAGGCCTTTCAATCCATATCCAACTCTTTATCCCACCAAGGTAGATTAGTAAGTCCTGGGGATGTTTTGCAAAGGCTTTCTTCACATGTCTCATAGATGACCTGAGTCAATTACTTAACCCGGCCATCCAAACTTACTTGATTGCTATCAAGTGTCTCAAGATTACCCAGCAGGGTCCGGTTAAAAGCTGCCCAATCAGCCATATTGTGGACATATCGTGCTGCATTTTAAATTATTTCGGGCTCATGCCCTCCACCACCATGTATTTCAAAGATGATCGACCTATGATAACTCGAACTTTCTTCCACCACCTTCCAGTGTTTAACACTGCTGAAAGCTTTCCTATTCACTGCAGTGATATCCAGGAATGATTGTGTTCCGTGTCGGCAGCTCTCCCTCCACATTTTCCACGTCCATATCGTTAGCTAGGAGAAACTGGCTCACCAGATCTCCTGNTGCCACGTCCATATCGTTAGCTAGGAGAAACTGGCTCACCAGATCTCCTGCCTCATCATCTACTGGAGAGTACCATAGCTTCGATTTGGCATTGGCATCAACACATATAATCAGATGTTTCTCTCTCAAAGTGTTGGTTATGACCTCCCATCGGTAAAGATGTAATTTCGTGTCGTCCCCAGACTGGAAGTACGAGGAAACCNGAAAGTGTTGGTTATGACCTCCCATCGGTAAAGATGTAATTTCGTGTCGTCCCCAGACTGGAAGTACGAGGAAACCAGCCAGCATTCCATTGTACCTTTAGTTACTTGTACGCATACATGGTGCGTATTAGATACGCTAGTCATTACCATTATATCCATGTTTTTGCTGGCACCCAGTACCCCAGCCCACGGACAAACACCAACAGTGAACACATAGCCCCGCAGGCCCACCACATCAAACTGAATGTATGGTTCCTGGAACATTACCATATCCAATTTCTGCTCCACTACGATTCTGTTTAATACTGCGGCAACCACCGCTAACCGCTGCATATTTAACTGTCCACACGTTAGGACATTATTATATTCCATAATCGATCCTTGAGAGTTCTACGGACAGGGCTTTCTGATATGCAGGACAGTNACGTTAGGACATTATTATATTCCATAATCGATCCTTGAGAGTTCTACGGACAGGGCTTTCTGATATGCAGGACAGTTCCTTGAGTCCACTCTGTGGTCATGCTGCTGACCTTAGTCTCCACAGCACGAACAGGTGGACTCTTTCTCCCTGCATCGACCATCTATATGCCCCTATTGTTGGCATTTGTAGCAACGTGACAGCGAAATATAGTCACGCACTCTACAGCTGTCGTAGCCCATGTATACTATTTATTTTTTGGATTTCAATGATATTATACCATTGCCCCGATGAACTTTGACTTCGAAAATCCAAAAAATAAAATTGAAAATTACAAGAAAAATTAAAGATCCCAAAAATTTCCAAAAAATAAAAAATTATATATATATATAACATATATTAAAAAATTACTAAATATCATTAAAAATTATTTTGAACCATTTAAAAATTATTAACAAATTTACTAAATAAATTTCATTTCTGGATGTTCCCCAACATAATGCCCACCACCCCCTTCACTCCGCTCACACCTGCACCCCTTACAATATATTTAATTGCACCGCCAATGCTTCTCATTGGCTAATTGCCCCACCCCCATCAAAAATTACTCACATTCGTTCTACCAATTAGTCGGCAGGCCTCCAATCCCACATCTGTTTCTTGGTGGCTGATATCTCCTGTGTTTTCGGAAACCTTCGTTCCACCAATTAGTCATATTCGCTCCACCCCAACTTACGATTCTCATTGGCTAATTACTTATTTTCATTCGATCCACCAATTACCAATTTCAAAATGAGCAAGTATAGTTGGCAACGAGGTGCACAAATACACTAGGATAAACTGCCCATGCAAAAAATTCGTCATGAAAGAGCTGCACGATAATTTACTATCTGACCTGATCGAAACGCAAGACTTTGCTCGTATGAATAAAGGTCACCACTACATTTTTAACAAAACCGATACTTTTTCCAAGCATGCATGGGGGAAGACCGCTCAAATAAAAGAATGTGCGTGACGTCACGAAAGCCGTGGCGAGCGAATTGTGCGAAGGACGATGGTAAGGAATCCTTTAGTGCAACTTTCCGTTGCTNATAAAAGAATGTGCGTGACGTCACGAAAGCCGTGGCGAGCGAATTGTGCGAAGGACGATGGTAAGGAATCCTTTAGTACAACTTTCTGTGCATTGATGAAAAAGTAGTCTACATACTCTGGGCTCAAGGCCAGCATTTTTCCAGAATTTTTACAGGACGCTCAAAGCTAAACTGTGAAGACATTTCAAGGCCAAGTTGCTTCGTACTGGGATTATGCACCTTTTCGAACGTGTAATGTCCGAGATAAATGGCATCACGGTCGACCACTCGCAAGATGTGGGCATATCCTCTTCAATAAAAAATTACCTATCGCTCATACCCAGCCATCTCTCTGCAGCCAAGATGGCAGGCTCTGGAATCGAAGATGACTACAGTGTTCCCATTTACGATTGTTTTTCTGGCCTGGTAAAAATCATCAGTTAATTAAGCACGTACACATGCATGGAGTGGAGATTCATGTTTCAGTCGTAATAATGTACTGTAACTTGCCAGGTTTATTGAGTCAAGACGACTTCGTAGTCAAGGAAATCGCTGGCACGGATTGTCACGGCGTGACTCGAACTTGCAACTTCCAGCCTCCGTATCCGTGGAAACTGTTGGACGAAAAGAGCAAGAATACAAACGCCTGGTTGACCAAGTACTACCACGGACTGTACTGGGACGAAGGCAAGATTCCGTATCATTAGGTGGGAAACGCGATGAGCGACTTACTGATGCAGTAGACGCGAGTACCGGTTTATGTGGCGGGACCCGAGCAGAAAAAATGGCTAATTAATTTTTGCATAAACGAATTGGAAATAATCGACGTACAGAACGATCATGGGTGTCCTTCCCTTCGTGAAATGAGGAAAGAAACGGATCGGAGTTCTTTGGTTAGCCCAGTAAATTTTCAAGTAACATGCTCATTTCACGGAGAAATTAACACGCTTGTATATCTCGCAGCATAGACTTTTTTTTTTGGTATGTCATCCGGTGTTCGAGAAATACTTTCAGATGTAATTTCGCACGATGCAGAGTCAGAAAAAAATTATGTGCTGGTGTAGATCCAAAATTGTTTTCAATAGTTGCTGCGAACACCTGCTGCAAGTACTATGCATGATCTTAGGTTGTATGAAATACAAAGCTACATGATCATGTTATAGTCACGTGTATAGATTATGTCATTCCACAATGCGAAAAAAAGTATGCAAATAAATCGAATCTGAAATAAATTAGCCCCCCAGTCGAGCACGAGTCTCCATGGGTGCTAGATGTCACCATTAAATCTGGAGAAACTGTACGTCTTGTCTTATCCTAACGACTCTAAAATCACATCTTCGTTCTGGGAGTCTGTATCACTACATACCTACGAAAAAACATTTGATGAATGGGACCACTGGTTATACTTAGTGACTCCAGGTGATTACGAGACTAATCAACAGTTAATAAATTGCTGTACTCTTGGGAATTTGGTTGTTCGTCACAGTAAATGGGATACGACTCTTCCAGCAACTGTGGACCAGGTTCTGGAATTTGCAGCAAGTTCGAGTCGAGGCAAGGTTGACCCACTGCCTACGACCACCGAAATTCACGCCCCTGACTGCTCCACTCAGGACTACGTGCGTCGACCAAATAATACCATCGAGGCATCGAATCTAACGACCTAACTAAACGTCGAAGTGACCGTGTATACACATCGATGCATAAAAATTCTGGGGAACCTGCATCGAACTGTGAAGAATGCTTATGCAAACGTCCATGTGCGACGTCACCTCCTGCCACCAACATGGATAAGTTCACCGCTGACTTTAAACAAGGCACTTTGAACATTCCCGTTCTACTGCTTCATATGAAACGTCAAAAACTGCTAATATTTTTTTTACGAACATGTTTTCGCTCGTACATTATATTTTTAAAATCTCTCAAATTTTAAGAGAATTTGTAGTGTTTTAATTTGTGTAAATAAAACATAACCGAATGAAAGAATTAACTATCTGAGTATTATATTTTAAATATTTATTTTTTAAATATAACATTCAATTATTTGCTAAATAAATAAAGTGTGGAAAAAAAAAATATTTAAAACAAAATTTTTTAAGGATAGTCTTGCAGGAACATGCTGTACCGAAGGAGCAATGGTGGACTCATGACACAGTCGTATACTGATTTTGGGCGGCTGAAGTTAGCAGTACAAGCTTGCGTGAATAACTCTCCATGACCGCGTCGAAGTAACCTGTCACGTGCGCGCTCTAAGATGATCGAAATATTGTTTTGCTGGATGCAATACTAATTTATTCGCGGTTAGCTGCATCTCCAAACTTAAGCATGATTAGCTGTTCTCTCGGATCGAAGTCAATGCTGATGGCTATCACAGTTCTGATGGTATCCTCTCCAAGCCGATCTTGAGAGCTGTAACATAGCTCCTACGGTGGGGAAAAACCCCCACTCCATTTATAGCCTTTGGCTGTCACCCCACTCCATTGCNGTAACATAGCTCCTACGGTGGGGAAAAACCCCCACTCCATTTATAGCCTTTGGCTGTCACCCCACTCCATTGCTTTGTTATTGTAAATTGACAGAATTTCGTTGAAAAAAAATTAATAATTTAATTATATATATGAAAATAATAAAAGGTAATAATGTTAACTTATATAAGTATTCTGTCTTCATAGATATAAAATTTAATATATAGGTAATGTTTTTATTTGCAGGTATACAGACAAATGACGAAGGGCTGGTAGGCTGTGTTGAGGGTATGCAGTACCTTATAGGAGGGGAAGGGCAGTCGCTTGTAAGCTTTAGTTTGGGCGTTGAAGTGCCATAGTTGTATTGGTATTGAAGACTCCATAATGTGGCTACTTTAAGGAAATTAGCAAAAATCTTCGTAATGGCAACGATCGCTTTATGATCAGAGTGTGACAAGGCTCTCCTAATTAATGCGGGGGAATTATTAAAANAGAAATACTTTCAGATGTAATTTCGCACGATGCAGAGTCAGAAAAAAATTATGTGCTGGTGTAGATCCAAAATTGTCTTCAATAGTTGCTGCGAACACCTGCTGCATGTACTATGCATGATCTTAGGTTGTATGAAATACAAAGCTACATGATCATGTTATAGTCACGTGTATAGATTATGTCATTCCACAATGCGAAAAAAAGTATGCAAATAAATCGAATCTGAAATAAATTAGCCCCCCAGTCGAGCNGATTATGTCATTCCACAATGCGAAAAAAAGTATGCAAATAAATCGAATCTGAAATAAATTAGCCCCCCAGTCGAGCACGAGTCTCCATGGGTGCTAGATGTCACCATTAAATCTGGAGAAACTGTACGTCTTGTCTTATCCTAACGACTCTAAAATCACATCTTCGTTCTGGGAGTCTGTATCACTACATACCTACGAAAAAANGTCTTGTCTTATCCTAACGACTCTAAAATCACATCTTCGTTCTGGGAGTCTGTATCACTACATACCTACGAAAAAAAATTTGATGAATGGGACCACTGGTTATACTTAGTGACTCCAGGTGATTACGAGACTAATCAACAGTTAATAAATTGCTGTACTCTTGGGAATTTGGTTGTTCGTCACAGTAAATGGGATACGACTCTTCCAGCAACTGTGGACCAGGTTCTGGAATTTGCAGCAAGTTCGNGGTTGTTCGTCACAGTAAATGGGATACGACTCTTCCAGCAACTGTGGACCAGGTTCTGGAATTTGCAGCAAGTTCGAGTCGAGGCAAGGTTGACCCACTGCCTACGACCACCGAAATTCACGCCCCTGACTGCTCCACTCAGGACTACGTGCGTCGACCAAATAATACCATCGAGGCATCGAATCTAACGACCTAACTAAACGTCGAAGTGACCGTGTATACACATCGATGCATAAAAATTCTGGGGAACCTGCATCGAACTGTGAAGAATGCTTATGCAAACGTCCATGTGCGACGTCACCTCCTGCCACCAACATGGATAAGTTCACCGCTGACTTTAAACAAGGCACTTTGAACATTCCCGTTCTACTGCTTCATATGAAACGTCAAAAACTGCTAATATTTTTTTTACGAACATGTTTTCGCTCGTACATTATATTTTTAAAATCTCTCNTATGAAACGTCAAAAACTGCTAATATTTTTTTTACGAACATGTTTTCGCTCGTACATTATATTTTTAAAATCTCTCGAATTTTAAGAGAATTTGTAGTGTTTTAATTTGTGTTAATAAAACATAACCGAATGAAAGAATTAACTATCTGAGTATTATATTTTAAATATTTATTATTTAAATATAACATTCAATTATTTGCTAAATAAATAAAGTGTGGAAAAAAAAAATATTTAAAACAAAATTTTTTAAGGGTAGTCTTGCAGGAACATGCGGTACCGAAGGAGCAATGGTGGACTCATGAGACAGTCGTATACTGATTTTGGGCGGCTGAAGTTAGCAGTACAAGCTTGCGCGAATAACTCTCCATGACCGCGTCGACGTAACCTGTCACGTGCGCGCTCTAAGATGATCGAAATATTGTTTTGCTGGATGCAATACTAATTTATTCGCGGTTAGCTGCATCTCCAAACTTAAGCATGATTAGCTGTTCTCTCGGATCGAAATCAATGCTGATGGCAATCACAGTTCTGATGGTATCCTCTCCAAGCCGATCTTGAGAANAATGCTGATGGCAATCACAGTTCTGATGGTATCCTCTCCAAGCCGATCTTGAGAACTGTAACATAGCTCCTACGGTGGGGAAAAACCCCCACTCCATTTATAGCCTTTGGCTGTCACCCCACTCCATTGCTTTCTTATTGTAAATTGACAGAATTTCGTTGAAAAAAAATTAATAATTTAATTATATATATATGAAAATAATAAAAGGTAATAATGTTAACTTATATAAGTATTCTGTCTTCATAGATCTAAAATTTAATATATAGGTAATGTTTTTATTTGCAGGTATACAGACAAATACGAAGGGCAGGTAGGCTGTGTTGAGGGTATGCAGTACCTTATAGGAGGGGATAGGCAGTCGCTTGTAAGCTTTAGTTTGGGCGTTGAAGTGCCATAGTTGTATTGGTATTGAAGACTCCATACTGTGGCTACTTTAAGGAAATTAGCAAAAATCTTCGTAATGGCAACGATCGCTTTATGATCAGAGTGTGACAAGGCTCTCCTAATTAATGCGGGGGAATTATTAAAAAATATGGTCGTCTCTGCATTTATCGCCTTAGGACGATGCGGCACTGCACCATAGGAGGCCATGGCAGGATCCGGCACTGCACCATCAGAGACCATGGAAGAATCCAGCGCTACACCTATAGCAACGCTCGGCATCGCGACGGAGACGCCCTTCCAGAGCACCCAGATAGCACCCTTCCAGAGCGCCCAGACAGCACACTTCCGGAGCACCCATACAGCACCCTTCCGGAGCGCCCAGACAGCACACTTCCGGAGCACCCAGACAGCACACTTCTGGATTACCCATACAGCACCCTTCCGGAGCGCCCAGACAGCACACTTCCGGAGCACCCAGACAGCACACTTCTGGATTACCCATACAGCACCCTTCCGGAGCGCCCAGACAGCACACTTCCGGAGCGCCCGTACAGCACCGTTTTGGCAGGCAAAAACCAACTGTAGCTGATAACGATAGTGGTCAAAGTGGTGGCCTCAGTGCTGAAAGTCATTCTTCGCATGTCGACGAGGTGAGTGGGTGCCAGGTGTTGCAGGTACTGGGTCGGAGATGTGATTTGATTAGCTGCATTACATCGGTTGTGTCGGTGGTGGCTGCTGATGTGCGACGTCGCGCCTTGCATCAGCTGCGGGAATGCGGAGTGTCCGGAACCTAAGTGGTGCAGCCCTCGATTCTGGGGTTTAAAGGTAGGCAGGAAGTCTCTTATACATGTACTGAACTTCGTGGTGCGCATACGTCAGCACGAACTCTTTCGGCAGAAAGGCCAGTTATTTTTCTTGATCAAGGACCGATAGTGAGCATAGGCTCACATATACTACGATTGGATAAAATATTTTCTGCNTTGATCAAGGACCGATAGTGAGCATAGGCTCACATATACTACGATTGGATAAAATATTTTCTGCCCACTCGGACAGCATGCAAACATCTGCGACTTGGCAACGAGAAAATTCCAGGCGAGAAATAAACTGTATATTTTAGGACGAGTAGGTGACGGTGATGGCAGTAGCAGACAGGATACTGAGTCCCGAGACCTTCTATATGCGTATGTATGTATGTATGCTGTGTGGGAGGTAGGTGACGGCAACTGGTTGGATCTGGCAAACTAGCCATTGATAAAATTTGTATGGGGTTTCTTTAGGAAGAGGTGTTTGTGGGGACAGAGGTCCAGTAGTTATGTTTTTAGGTGGTTGACAGAGAGAGAAAGGAAGGGGGGGGTGTCGTACCTGCAACTTACTGTTTCCTAAAACGAAAAATGTTCACTTTTCCTAGAATCGCAGCAGCGTTACTTTCGTAATTTGTTTTTTCTACTAAAACCAACACAGTTAATAAAAAAAACCAAGGTGGTATGCCAAAATTATTTAACTTTTACAATTTTTTATTGTAATAATTTATTTTATTAAAATAATTTTTAGGGTTCGGAATAGAATGATTATGGGGAATTTGGTGCAACCGGCTGGGGAAACGGAGCGTCGGAGCTGTTCATGCTCTGTCATTCCAATCCCCCCGCGGCATATTGTCTGCCATCTTGTATCAATGTGAAATTAACATTTGACCCAAAAAACAAAAAATACAACAAAAAAATCCAATAAAATACAACAAAATTTAAAAAATTTATTATTTAAAAATTATTAAAAAATTTGGTTTAAAAATTTACCTACAAAAAACCTAGATTTCTGTATGTCCGTTATGCCCCCTCCGCCAAAACTCATTACACCATCTTGATAAGTGCAGTCCACCATCTTGGTAGGTATTACAGCTACCATTCGCCATATTGGTAGGCATCACATCCACTTTCCACCGACATTTTGGTAGGTGTAGTCTGCCATATTAGAGGTTCAGCTGTTCGCTATCTTGGCCGGTGCAGTCGGCCATCTTATTAGGTGTCACAACCACCGTCTGCCATCTTGGTTTCTTTTTTTTGTCATTTGTTTTTGATTGCAGGTGTTATCCCCAGCACCGTGACCAGCAGACGAGTGACCCCTCCACTACCCCTCTCCAATATACATAATTGACCAATTGCCCCTTCTCTTATTCATATTGGTTAATTGCCTACTCCCTTCAAAAATATTTCATTGTTCCGCCAATGTTTCTCATTGACTAATTACTGGGGTATTTTCCGAAGCCTTTGTTCCAACCAATCGGCGGGCTACTTTAATAGCGAGAGCGCACTATTTTTTCCCCTTAAAAACTCTTTATAAGAGACACCCCGATCCCCCTCAGAAAAACAGTCATGTTTCTCGCTGTCGTTCCTGTTTCGCTATTTCAAGAGAAAAGCCCAGTGATAATTTCGAAAATTGCAAGGTTTCAAACCCCTATTAAATTTACGATAGCCATGTTGTGAAGTGAAGAAGAAAAAAACAGCAACAGCAATGCATATGGAAANGCCATCTTGGTTTCTTTTTTTTGTCATTTGTTTTTGATTGCAGGTGTTATCCCCAGCACCGTGACCAGCAGACGAGTAACCCCTCCACTACCCCTCTCCAATATACATAATTGACCAATTGCCCCTTCTCTTATTCATATTGGTTAATTGCCTACTCCCTTCAAAAATATTTCATTGTTCCGCCAATGTTTCTCATTGACTTATTACTGGGGTATTTTCCGAAGCCTTTGTTCCAACCAATCGGCGGGCTACTTTAATATCGAGAGCGCACTATTTTTTCCCCTTAAAAACGCTTTATAAGAGACACCCCGATCCCCCTCAGAAAAACAGTCATGTCTCTCGCTGTCGTTCCTGTTTCGCTATTTCAAGAGGAAAGCCCAGTGATAATTTCGAAAATTGCAAGGTTTCAAACCCCTATTAAATTTACGATAGCCATGTTGTGAAGTGAAGAAGAAAAAAACAGCAACAGCAATGCATATGGAAGTTGAGATAATATTCTTTAGCTTATCTGCACCATAACGGCACTAGGAGCGACTTCGTCAATGCCACACAAACCCGCAACCATCAGGCAACTCGTACCAGCCCCCATCAGGCAGAACATCCTACAGATTATTCTCTCCCAGCTTCGCAGAGAGCCCCATCAGCTCCAACTTCGAATACGGTGATATCGAAGAAGAAATGGAAGTGTCTGTCGCCGAACTTTCTCAGTTCAGGTCAGAAGACATGAGCAAGTAAAATGAACTGAATTGTGGGTCCCTATGCGTAAGTTGTCGAGATGCTCGAGGCTTTCTGCAAATTCAATTTTGTGAAAGTACCATTCACTGGCTATGCTGCAACGATGATTTTGAAGGCTGCTATGTGTGAGACACATTAACATGCAAATATAAAAACTCTTACATTTACAATTTATGCCCTAACTATATGCTTACAAGTATGCTGAAGGAGTTGGTAAAAAAAATCGTGATGTCTATTTATGCAAGGCAAGAATGTACGAAAGTGTAGTGTACGAACTTTTCAGAAAAAGTAAAACTAATTATGTGAGCAAAGGGCAGGAGAAATGTGATGGACATAACAATGTTGTAAAAAGGCAAGGTTTCCCGGACTGGGCCTCCACCTGCACGCCTTTTGGCATGCTNGTGATGGACATAACAATGTTGTAAAAAGGCAAGGTTTCCCGGACTGGGCCTCCACCTGCACGCCTTTTGGCATGCTAAGTGTACCTAGGCTCGAGGCAGAGACCTTCCACCAAATCTTCTCGCAATGGGGGAGAGCGTCCTGGTAATAAGTTCACTCTCGAGAAAAAATATGCAAATACATATTCTCTATTGCATGGCATGCCTACACAAACAAGCCAACGGCTGTTACAATAACTGTGGAGAGGTGTGACGAAAATGTTCATTTCCTCCTGGAAAAAAAGCGTTTTCGATGGTAAAACTCTTGAATTATCAGCACAAAATTGTGACAGTGACGAGTGTGTAGTGCATTTGTGCCGTTCACAAACAAAATTTCCAACAAANAATTATCAGCACAAAATTGTGACAGTGACGAGTGTGTAGTGCATTTGTGCCGTTCACAAACAAAATTTCCAACAAATATCGGAAATAAGAAAAAATAAATCGTGGGCGAAAAACGTTCAGTAAGTACAACAGGTAAAATTTCTAATTTAATAATAAAATTAAAATTGATAAACTTTTTAAACTATGCTATGAACGATGTGATGGCGCTTGACACAGTTTGGAGGTTACGTCACTAGACCCATGGCCAGATGTGCTCGTGTGTGCATGTGCATATGAGTTTCGCTGAGTTTCGCTCTATCTTCAGAAAAACCCAGGTGATAAAAACCTCCCATTCCCCTGGTATTTTTTTTATTTGACGAAACACACGTTCAAGAGTGTAAAAAAATATTGACGTACGTAATTAAAAGTTCTAATAAAAAAAGCCTGTTTTTTTGCTATGTGTAAAATAATCATTATTATGTACANTGACGTACGTAATTAAAAGTTCTAATAAAAAAAGCCTGTTTTTTTGCTATGTGTAAAATAATCATTATTATGTACACAAATGTCGATGTGTTTAATTATCTCGTAATTTTTTCTGGGGTTACCAATATTTTTCATTTTTTTAGTAAATATACNCAAATGTCGATGTGTTTAATTATCTCGTAATTTTTTCTGGGGTTACCAATATTTTTCATTTTTTTAGTAAATATACTTATCATGTAAAATATTTGCTCCCACTTGTTTTGTGAATATATATGTATGTATATTTGAATATTGCTAAATATCTTCTTCCATTTGATGTGCAAATATGATGTATTTATAAATTGAATTAATTTTTCTTACAAATTTCTTTTGGAGTTATGATGTAAAATAAATATTTTGTTGCAAGTATTTGTGTAATATTTTCATTCATATTGAAATCAATTTAAAATGACGTGAGTGTTTTAATTGCTACTACATGCAAGCGATGCAGAGGAGAGAGAGGGAGAGAGACAGGCAGAGGTTAGCGGCATTCTTGTTCAGCGTGTCAGAATGAAGGTCGTCATGTGATCACATCTCCTCCGTCAATATACTCCGCTTAGGTCTTCACACTCTCGAGAGGTACTTAATGTGGGCTAGTAGCAATACCATTGTGCCGTGCACATTTTAAAAATATGAATACCCCTCTTTAAATGAGTATTTGCTAAATATTTCTCATAATCTTTTTTTNTGCCGTGCACATTTTAAAAATATGAATACCCCTCTTTAAATGAGTATTTGCTAAATATTTCTCATAATCTTTTTTTCTGTAATAGTAAATAATGGGTAGCAAATTTTGGTGTATATTATTTAATATTGTAGGTAAATAAGTCAAGCATAATTATTGTGTAATTGGAGGTACGGCTATGAAGTATTGCAAGTACTTGTCATTTCTCCAAAGGAAAAGTAAGCAAAATAACCATAAACAAAAGGGGAATAATTGTTTCACTTACTTGATTCTTCTCCAAGGGAAAAGCAAGCACAATCAATATTTATACAATTAAAAAAGGGTGAAAAAATACTTTCTTTGTTTACATGGAGAAAAAGTTAATTACTGAACACACACGCAGTTNTGCCGTGCACATTTTAAAAATATGAATACCCCTCTTTAAATGAGTATTTGCTAAATATTTCTCATAATCTTTTTTTTTGTAATAGCAAATAATGGGTAGCAAATTTTGGTGTATATTATTTAATATTGTAGGTAAATAAGTCAAGCATAATTATTGTGTAATTATAGGTACGGATATGAAGTATTGCAAGTACTTGTCATTTCTCCAAGGGAAAAGTAAGCAAAATAACCATAAACAAAAGGAGAATAATTGTTTCACTTACTTGATTCTTCTCCAAGGGAAAAGCAAGCACAATCAATATTTATGCAATTAAAAAAGGGTGAAAAAATACTTTCTTTGTTTACATGGAGAAAAAGTTAATTACTGAACACACACGCAGTTAGATATTAAATAACATCTCACTATTTTTAACTCAAAAAGCACACATAAATATTTCACCAAATTATTAGGCATGCTTGGTTCGCTAGTATAGGTGTAAAAAATGAATGTCACTAAAATAACATTTTTGTATCAATATATATGTTAAAAGTAGTTGCAGGCTCTAGAATTGTAGAAATTTTAGCACAAATCCTTCCATGTAACATGTCACGTCCGTAAGATCATGCACGTAGTTAGTCAGATCGAGTTGTAAATCGCCAACGTCGTTATGTAATACGCATAAAATTCTTTCAAAGTTATTTAAACACTAGTGAATTTCATCCCTGTAAGACCGATGAGAGGGTGGGATAGGATCGAGAGGCAGCAGAGACCACATGTCTTCGCAGCAAACGCATCTTTCAGCACTTGTGTAAGCAATATCAGAGACTGGAGAGTACTGTACCGACACGGATGAGTCCATTACATAGTTGGAAGAAAAAGTCCCCGTTGTTTGCACATGTAAACAGTCATTTCGGGCGATTCATTTTGCAGCTGTGGCATGTTGCCAGCTTCCATGCAGGCAACCTTCAGTTATGTTGTCGCATGTAGCCAACTCACCCGTCTGGAAGCCGCGAAAGGACGGCGTCTGGGAGCCCTGGAAGAGTGGCGTTTCTAGGTACAGCGCTGGATTCTACCATGGTCTCCGATGGTGCAGCATCGCATTGCCCTGAGAAGATTGATGCAGAGGCACACATATTTTCTAATAATTCCCTTGCATTAATTAGGAAAGCCTCATCACTNTTGTCGCATGTAGCCAACTCACCCGTCTGGAAGCCGCGAAAGGACGGCGTCTGGGAGCCCTGGAAGAGTGGCGTTTCTAGGTACAGCGCTGGATTCTACCATGGTCTCCGATGGTGCAGCATCGCATCGCCCTGAGAAGATTGATGCAGAGGCACACATATTTTCTAATAATTCCCTTGCATTAATTAGGAAAGCCTCATCACTCTCGGACCAGAAATCAATCGTTACAATGCGAATATGGCTGATAATTTCGTTAAAGTAGCCACAGCACGGAGTATTCAATGCCAATACAACTATTGCGCATCAATACCCAAACTAAAGCTTATAAGCGAGTGCCCATACCTCTCATATTATGCTATGCATACCATTACCGCAGCCTGTCTCCCATTCATTTTGTCTGTAAGCCTGCGAATAAAAAAAAAGTACCCATATATTCAATATTATTGTTAGGTAGGCAGGACCCTTAAATAAACAAACATTATTTTTCTATATNACTCATATTGCACCAAGCATGGCAATATTTTGATCGGCTTGCTGCGTGCGTGTGACAGGAAACATCCGAGCGGACGTGGAGAATTATTCTGTGCAAGCATTTTCTGTTCCTTTGCCCACTCAAAGTCCATACACGTTCGTGGCAAGAGTCCTTTTGCTCCCTTGGTACTCCTTGTTCCCGAGAGCCAATCATTTAAATAAAATTTTCGCTCAAATTAGTTTTCTCCGCGCTTTATTTATTTAGCAAAAAAATAAACACATATAATAAATTTTTTATACAGGTATGTTTAAATTACACAAATTAAAACACCTAAATTTCACACAAAATTCAAAAGTGTTAAAAAATTTCCTGTGCGAGTCAAAACATGTTCCTAAATAATTATTACCAGTCTTTGACATTCGATCTGACGTAGTAGAATGGAAATGTTCAAAGTGCCTTCTTCCAAGTTAAAGTCGGTCGAGAACGAACCCATGTTGGCGGCAGCAGGTGACGTCACACGTGGACGTTTGCATGGGCATGCTTCACAGTTCGATGCAAGTTCCCCAGAATTGTTATGCATTGTGGTGTCAGCACGGTGGCTGCGGCACGACCTTCGACGTTTAGTTGGGGCAGTTTGAGTTGAAGCCTCGCTGGTTTTATTTTGCCGACGTACGCAGACCTGGGTGGAGCAGTCAGGGACGTGAATTTCGGTGGTCGTAGGAGGAGGGTCGACCTTGGCTCTACTCGAAGTTGCTGCAAATTCCAGAACCTGGTCTACGGCTGCTGGAAGATTCGTATCCTGTTTCATGTGATGAACCACGCAATTCCCAGGAGTACAGCAAGTTATTAACTGTTGAGTAGGCTCGCAATCACTCGTAGTCACTGAATATAACCAATGTTCCCATCCATCACAATTGTCTTCGTATGCCTGTAGTTATCCAGACTACCAGTACGAATAGGTTCATTTTAGAGTANGTACAGCAAGTTATTAACTGTTGAGTAGGCTGCAATCGCTCGTAGTCACTGAATATAACCAATGTTCCCATCCATCACAATTGTCTTCGTATGCCTGTAGTTATCCAGACTACCAGAACGAATAGGTTCATTTTAGAGTCTTTCGGATATGACAAGACGTCCAGGTTCTCCGGATGAAATTGCTTCATCTTGCTCCTACTGTGAAGTGTGCTAGACTGGGCGACTAATTTATTTTCAGCAAGGTAAATAAAAGTAAAAAAAAGATTAACACCTTAACGTACATCTATACACGTGACTGTAACGTGATTAGGTACATTCGTATTTCGCACAGCCTTATATCGCGTATAGGACTTGCAACGGGTGTTCGCAGCAACTATTGAAGATAATTTNGGTTCCATTTATTTTCATTTTTTTTCTAATTGTGGAATTGCATCATCTATACACGTGACTGTAACGTGATTAGGTATATTCGTATTTCGCACAGCCTTATATCGCGTATAGGACTAGCAACGGGTGTTCGCAGCAACTATTGAAGATAATTTTGCAACTAAACCAGCACATAGCTGCAATTTTTTTTTCGACTCTGCATTCTGTGAAATCGCGTCTGCAAGTTCTTGTCGAANTCTAAACCAGCACATAGCTGCAATTTTTTTTTCGACTCTGCATTCTGTGAAATCGCGTCTGCAAGTTCTTGTCGAATGCAGGCTGGTATACCAAAAGGAAAATTGTGTTTGCGGTATGAGATATATAACCGTGTTTCCATCTCTGAGAAATGAGCATGCCACTCGTAAAGTAACTGGGCGTTTTTTGTAGCATTCGCCTACGAACTCATATCCGTTTCTCTCATCATTTTACGAAGGGAAGGACAGTAATGATGATCCTGTAGGTCGATTATTTCCAATTCGTTTATGCAAAAATTACTCACTCAATTTTTCTGATAGGACCTCGCCACATAAATTGGTCCTCACGGTTACTGCATCAGCAAGTCACCCAGCACGATTCCCATCTGATGATACGGCATCTTGCCTTCTTCCCAGCACAGTCCGTGGTAGTACTTCATCAACCAGGCGTTTGTTTTCTTGCTCTTTTCGTCCAACAGTTTCCACGGATATGGAGACTGGAAGTTGCAGGTTCGTGTTATGTGTGACAATCCGTTCCTGCGATTTACTCGAGTACGAAGTCGACTTGAATCCATAAACTTTGTAAGTTACAGTACATTTTTACTACTGAAACGTGAATCCTCATTCCATGCATATTTACGTGCTTAATTAACTGATGATTTTCACCATGCCAGAAAAACAATAATACTTAACGATCTTGTCGTGGAGTGTCAAGCAGTAGGCTGCGGTATTTGCGGGCATGTTTTCCTTGGTAATTATATCGAATAACAGCAATGGTGCTATGTCTTGGAAATTTTCGGGGCTCAGGATGGGATGCGCCTCGTATCTGCATTACGATGATTGGAATTGCGAATACATATAAGATTGCAAAGTAATACCTTCTTCGTCTTACCTAGTATTCAGGTCGATATATGAGTAGCTTTCGCTATTAACAAATATCTTTACATTTTCCACTTTGCAGTGGTCGAACATAGACTTGTTGCCTCCGATACTATGCTGTTTGTTAGTCTGAAGCGCGTGTATGATGTAGCCTGGTTTTTTTGGTGCTAGAAGATGTTTTTACGACCCAGTGGTTTCGCGTGGCGGCGGAGAAGGCCAGGCAGTTGACTAGGCTCCAACTTCTGAATGCTCTTTGCATCACTTTTTTTATTGGCTCAATTCAGCAGTTTGACACGTTCAGATGTTCTCGGGGTCACGTTAAGTTAAATCCATTATATGGTGTTCAAAGTAAAAGAGATGGGCTGTGTATTTTCTTCGACTCCCAACGTGGCATCCAAAAGCGATGTGGACAGCATAATCACCAGCTACTTTCTCGCTTATATTATTTTTATATTATAATCTTTGGCGAATCCCAGTAGTAAGGAGAGCGAAACACATACTTCGAATCTGCCTTCGGCGTAAATGGGATTACTGTAGTCATCTTCGATTCCCCATACTGCCATCTTGGCTGCTGAGAGATGGTTAGGCGTGAGCGAAAGGTAATTTTTTATCGAAGAGGTTATGCCCACACATTACGACTGGTACATCGCAACGTCATTTATCTCGTACATTACATGTTCAAAAGGTGCAGTATCCCATTTCGAACAAATATGTTGGTGGTCGGGTGGGTCCCATCTTCCTTCGTTAGCCTACCTCTTATGCGCACAAAGGACTGGCTAGGCAAGGTGTAAATATCTTGACACTGTATAGGTATTGAAACCTCCTCTCCGACAAGATAAAGTTCGTAACAGTACATTTCGATTTTATCAAATTTCTCGTCGAATTCTAGGCGTTGATAAACGCCGATGATTTCGTCCACCATGGCAATTTACTTTTAAACCGAGGACGTGGTGTTAGCGCATTGAGTCCTGTTGAGTCCTGATAGCTTACTGATCTCAAGTNTCTCGTACATTACATGTTCAAAAGGTGCAGTATCCCATTTCGAACAAATATGTTGGTGGTCGGGTGGGTCCCATCTTCCTTCGTTAGCCTACCTCTTATGCGCACAAAGGACTGGCTAGGCAAGGTGTAAATATCTTGACGCTGTATAGGTATTGAAACCTCCTCTCCGACAAGATAAAGTTCGTAACAGTACATTTCGATTTTATCAAATTTCTCGTCGAATTCTAGGCGTTGATAAACGCCGATGATTTCGTCCACCATGGCGATTTACTTTTAAACCGAGGACGTGGTGTTAGCGCATTGAGTCCTGTTGAGTCCTGATAGCTTACTGATCTCAAGTNGATTTACTTTTAAACCGAGGACGTGGTGTTAGCGCATTGAGTCCTGTTGAGTCCTGATAGCTTACTGATCTCAAGTTCGATGTACCGCTAACATTTATACATTTTAGTTTTCCCAGCGAAATTTAGTCCCATCGTTTCAGTTGCACATGCAAAGTGATTTCTTCGTTTTGTAATTTGAACAATTCGTCATTATGTTGCACGATCGAAACGGCTACTTCGTGGATGCTCTTTAAGACGATCGGAATATAAATAAGCATTTTTCGAGATTCTACTATTTTATATCCATGACCAACGGTGGGGGCGAACTCGTAAATAGTACTGCTCGGCTTCCCATTAATTTAATTGCAACTAGACAAATTACAGTTTATTCGTAGGGCATTATCTGGAAAGTTATTTACCGCACGCGACATACACATTTTTTTTCTGCTTCGTACACCCTGGCTTCGAACTATAGTGAAGATCTGATCGAGCCCGGTTCTGTTAACACTACATCTGCGGTGCAAACAATTCTACCTTCAAGATATTCTGATTCACATGCAGTTCAAATGCAATGTCATGCGTTCGCGATTTCTTTACGCAGTATTCCATATTATTCAACTCGTATGCTGCGGTGGGAATGGCGATTTCCCTTGCTGCCTCCTTTACCGAATATAGGAAACTGGAACTTTTATTTTCCTCGATGTTGGATCTGGAGTTGTANTTTCCCTTGCTGCCTCCTTTACCGAATATAGGAAACTGGAACTTTTATTTTCCTCGATGTTGGATCTGGAGTTGTATGTTCGAAAATCCACTAGCCCCACACACCATTCCCCCTCAATTTCTAAGGAAGGGTAAAACATGGCCTGCAGCTTAGACGTTTGACATCTAAAAATGATGGACACCGACATAAAGATAATATCGGTACGGCTTGCAAACCTTTTTTTTTCCCTGCGAATTATATTGATTATTTCGGTTTATCACAGGAAATATTGATTACTTACAAATCGCAGACACAAGTGTCCACAGTTCCATGTGTTCGGCATCTGCTCAATTTAGTAATTGTACATAGGTAAGGCATATTTCAAATAATCGCGCCATTCGGGTGGTGGATGCAAATTCCCAAAACTATTATACTAGTCTGTGTGGTTAGCCTTTTCAAGTAGGCTACCCAGTGTGTACCGGGCATGGTAGTTTCCAGATTAGTTATGGAATATTCGTGTCCCTTGGGTTTAGGGGGCAAAACATCTCTCATAAACACTCCACGAAAATACGGTATTTTCAATTTGGGCGCAAACAGTTCCAAATCCATGTTTGGCAGTGGGCTACTAGGCAGATTCACTTTGATTTCCTTCTTCGATGTTTTCCTTTCTCCCCACACCCCTTGCAATTGATCCTCCTCTTCACCGATACGGGTGACGAGTGTAGGGTTCTTAAGCATTTTTTTTTTCCATGCCGATAACTTCCAATTTTCTGTTATGGCGGTGGGTTTCCTCTACCTGTTTTCGATCGTTCGNTACCGGGCATGGTAGTTTCCAGATTAGTTATGGAATATTCGTGTCCCTTGGGTTTAGGGGGCAAAACATCTCTCATTAACACTCCACGAAAATACGGTATTTTCAATTTGGGCGCAAACAGTTCCAAATCCATGTTTGGCAGTGGGCTACTAGGCAGATTCACTTTGATTTCCTTCTTCGATGTTTTCCTTTCTCCCCACACCCCTTGCAATTGATCCTCCTCTTCCCCGATACGGGTGACGAGTGTAGGGTTCTTAAGCATTTTTTTTTCCATGCCGATAACTTCCAATTTTCTGTTATGGCGGTGGGTTTCCTCTACCTGTTTTCGATCGTTCGAAGCCCGCTTCACGGCGCTTACAATATTCGTGACTGCACCGGTGATACTGGCCAGAGCACCGATTTCAGGTATCAGTAAGGGCAGGAACCCTTCTACCTTGTCCTTCCGTTTCCTCTCGGTCCTTCGAGGGCGCTGCGATTGCCTTATGCTTGCATGTAGACCCATGCCTAGTTAACTTTTCTTTCATGAAGTTAGATACGCCCCAGGCGACTACTTTTTCTCCGAGCCTGGCGGCTGCCGATTTTCTTATTTTGTCGGCCTTCTGTGAAAGTATCTTCTCTGCCTAATACCTATATTGCAGAACCTTGTACTGGAAATAGACAATGTTGTGCTGCTTGCACGCTTCGTCCAGGGCATTTATGCCAGTCTCATTGTGTGACAACCATTCAGCTAGCCTTGTTCCCGGACCGCAGAACCTATATCCTGGAATGTAAATTTAGAATGGNAGCCTTGTTCCCGGACCGCAGAACCTATATCCTGGAATGTAAATTTAGAATGGGAGATTATTGATGAGTGAATCGACGATCCCATGGCCGGATTTCACCGTCTTTACCTTACGATGCATTGAATTAAAGTAAGTGAGCAAACCTTAAATATTCTTATTCAAACAGTTTTTTTTTCAATATAATGGAGGTAAACGAGCAGGACATGTCTTCCTGTTCATATCAACGGGAAAGAGGCTGAAACCGAGCACAAATCACATCATGGTACCCTGTTTCCTAATAGCCTGGAAGGCCTGATTTGTGTGGGAAAACATGCGACACACTGAACCTTCTCGAAGAACCGAACACCCTTTAGTTCAAGAATATGTACGTTAATTTAAAATCGCTGCAGCAACATAAATATGAGCTTTTGGCACGAGTACTGCAGGCCGTGGATGGTGTGGGTTATTTCCCCTGCAGCGAAAACGAGAAGTCGGTGCCTCCAAACGAAGCTATTCCAAAATCGATATTTTTCTTCGNTGGCACGAGTACTGCAGGCCGTGGATGGTGTGGGTTATTTCCCCTGCAGCGAAAACGAGAAGTCGGTGCCTCCAAACTAAGCTATTCCAAAATCGATATTTTTCTTCGATGACTTTGCATGCGAAAAATGAACTTGTATTCAAGAATACTTTAACATGTGAGAGCATGCGAATGTGGATTACGTGTACCTTAGTCAAACTTATTCCTGTGTACCCAAACCACTGCTTTGCGACGATGTGAATTTCCTCGTTTTCATGCTCATGTACGACACTAATTTACACCACGTTTACGTCGATCACATAAATAGAGATATGAAATTTGCAGAATTCAAAGATGTGTGTTCTTTGTGCTGGAAAGACAAGTTCGGTATATTGGTAATTTTAAATAACTGCTCTCTACGTAAAGGCAGGCACAGGCAAGGGTTCGATCAGTTAATCTTACGAACGCAACCATGAGTCTCAGAAGAATTTCCAAATTTGCGGCATTGATAGTCATGATGACCTTGAAGATGGACAAAATCGCTTCACCACAGCACGAAGAGAAGACTTGTCCCTTATCGGTCGAAAATTGGAAAAGGTGAAAAATAAAGTGGTTGAAGATTTGGGGGCGGTCGATTAACGCATAGCAACGGTGGAAGCACGTATAATCGACCTCATCAATGTATCAAATGGGCAGAGACGATAATAATTGAAGAACCTACTAAATATATTAATGTCTAAACTGTCTGCTAAAACTGATGTTGCGAAGCATAACAAGAAAATATTGGATATGTATGTCGGACAGCTCGAAAATATCGAAAAAGCTATTTCAGTAAATCGTAAATTATTTCTTACAAGAGGGCGAGGTGTATATATATATATATATATATATATATATATATATAGACACACACACACATGTAATAAATGCCTTTTCCACTCAGTGAATGATGGATAACCGAACCGAAATGGTTAACGAGCTTAAGAGAGTCATCGAGGCGGTACTGACCAAATACTTAATCGAGAAAAATAACAGAATGGCTGTCGAGAATCGAAAGGAGGAGTATCTCAAACCTATTACCCTCTGGTTTGACGAAATTAGAAAAAAAAACCGAGTGACAAGGACTATGCCTGCGTTGAAATTAAACATGAAATGAATGTGGATGANGACGAAATTAGAAAAAAAAACCGAGTGACAAGGACTATGCCTGCGTTGAAATTAAACATGAAATGAATGTGGATGAACTGACCCCAAAGCGTAGAGAAAAGAAGCCCGGAAGTGCCTGAATCGGAAGGTGGCATCACTAGCGACGAAGACGATTTGCTCCTGATCGATTTGCTGCGTGCGCGAGAACGGAAACGAACACGAGAGCACGGGCCCAATGTAGGTACTCTTCTATCTTATTACATCGCTTCCTACTCTACCTGTACTGCTGAAAAGACTTATGGTTTGCAGAAAAGTGGCGGAATATGGTACCTTGGAAATAAGGAAGTTTTATTTTTTCCCAGGGATGTACTGCAGATTGGCAAGCGCCAGGTGAATATCACACAGGGATTGAGCCAAATTTTATTTCGTAGGTGCCCTGAACACTACACCGAATCGGATTTGCGCAAGTAATACCATTTGTTAAAGCAAAGTCGTGCAAATTACGCCGAGAATAACCCTGCAACACATCGATTTAAAGACACGGTGCACGAAAAATTCCCTATTAGAGCCAAACTGTTTCCTATGGTACAAAAAATTGGGGGTTCGGGTTTGACTCGGAAATTGAAGAGCAGAGAAAAAAACGGCTATCAGTATTGGGATGATACGAATGAGTGAGTTTATAGGCTGAGACTTCTGATTGCTTCGCAGGCAGCAGGAAACTGCACACACACGAACGAAATAATATCCATCATCGAAGAACTTGTGGAGGCGGGCTACATTTCGAAATGAGCAAGTATACTGTTGCTGACGAGCTGCACAAATACACTAGGGTAAATTACCCACAAAGAAAACACATTATTAAAGGGATGGACTATACTTTCCAATTAGACCTGATGGAAATGCAAGAATTGTTCCCCCTGAATATAGGTCACCACTAAATATTGACCATACTCGATACTTTTTCCAAGTAGTGGGCCAGGCAGCTCAAGTCGAAGAATGTGCGCGACATCACGAAAGTTGTGGTGGATGTGTTGCTTGAAGGACGCATACCGAAAACTCTGTACACCTACAATGTAAATAAAATTTTAATGCAACCTTTCTTGCACCGATGAAAAAGTATGGCATAAATCATTATTCAACATGCTTTGCGCTGAAAGCCAGCATCGTCGAGAGTTTTCACAGGACGCTCAATGCTAAACTTTAGAGACATTTCTNACATGCTTTGCGCTGAAAGCCAGCATCGTCGAGAGTTTTCACAGGACGCTCAATGCTAAACTTTAGAGACATTTCTCAGATAGTGCGGAAACTACAAATAGTTGGATATACTCCCATAACTCGTTCGCGAGTACAATCCCACCGTTAATTCTACCAATCGCATTAAGCCTGAATACATGAAAAANACATGCTTTGCGCTGAAAGCCAGCATCGTCGAGAGTTTTCACAGGACGCTCAATGCTAAACTTTAGAGACATTTCTTAGATAGTGCGGAAACTACAAATAGTTGGATAAACTCCCATAACTCGTTCGCGAGTACAATTCCACCGTTAATTCTACCAATCGCATTAAGCCTGAATACATGAAAAANTACTCCCATAACTCGTTCGCGAGTACAATCCCACCGTTAATTCTACCAATCGCATTAAGCCTGAATACATGAAAAACGACTCCCTGGTACGAACAGTGTATTCTATTCCGAAGAGGAGGGACCCACGCAAGCCTAAAGCTAAGATCGGTGACTTAGTGCGGATTAAAAAAAAATGGGGAGTTTTCCACATAGCCTTCCATCAGAACTGGTCTGCAGAGTTGTACAAGATGGTGCATATACGACCTCGTACCCACAGATGTATTACCTCAAGGACCTACACAGCGAACGCATCATTGGCGGATTTTAAACTGAAGAGATGTGGCTTACGCAGTTTCCAGATGTGTATTTGGCACAGAAAGTGCTGAAACGACGTAATGGTCGTGTGAATGTGCGGTGGCTGTGACACTCCAAGCGCGATGACTCCTGGATCACTGAAAAAGACATTTTGGTGTAAAAACCCTGTTAAAAATTTCATTTTATGTTGACATAAAATTTTTTATATAATAAATTGTCATGTGTGGGCTGAGAACATCGTTCTTTCATTTCTATCACTATTATCCCCTCCACGCCTGCAGGCTGTTAAGTATGCAGGCATGGGTGCGAGATTAATTCTCTAAATGTTTATAGTTGGAGTAAAAATTTGAAGCGTTTCATACATATATATTCATAACTTGGTGTGTGCATGTTTTTGTGGGGTGTGCCAAATTAAACATTTATGTTTTTTACGGTTTTTTGTTTCACATTTGCTGTGATCAACATAACATATATTTATTCTATAAGTTATGTTGCGCAGGCAAAATATTCCAATCCTTATTAACTAATGTGAAGCTCATTATGAATGGACAGTGCAGAGACTTCTAAACATCATATTTTCCTTGTTCACTGGCTTTGATTTTATTTTAAAGGTGTTTGGAATATATGTGATGGAAGTTTTATTTTTTAAGGAATGTTTTGTCTTTTTTTTACGAATCAGTATGGTAACGAGTATAATTTTTATTATCAGTATGTTCTGTTTGCCCCATCAGTATGATATGTCTCTTTTTCATCAATCAGTTTGTCCTGGCTAGTTTAAGTTAACATATATTTTTTCTCATGTGTCGAACCTGGACCCTCCTGTCAGTGTGTATTCTCGAATGGGCTAAAGACAAGAGTGTTTCTTTTTTCCTATGTTTAAGTTTTTATGATAAATTAATACTCATACGAGAATTTGTTTTGCAACATATTAAAACTTTACATGATAAATGAAAAAGCAATCGATTTCTGTTGGAATAATTTATTTAATGTAGCTAGTATGAAGCCATAACTGTAGGCGATCGAGCTGCCCGCCTCCATTCCCAGGCTGGCTGCTGCGTGTTAACTAACAAGGGCACAGTGCAACTCATGGCTGCCACCTCGTGAATATTACATGCGGTGCCAACCTTAACTCAGGCCGTCACTGCAGCCGCTACACGGAATGCCTACAGATAATTTTCGAGGCCACCGTCATTTACTAATCGTTTTACCTCTAATTCTTAATTTATTTAAATAAATTATTACGTTTACACAGAAAAAATATATCATGTTATTTTAGTGATGGCTGGATCTCATTAAAGATTTTCATTTTTTTATTCTTTAAATTAAAAAAAACTAATATCTTCTAATTTCTTTTCCAAAAGTATTTTTTGTTAACATATATGAGCAGGACATAACTCGAGATAAAATAGAAACATGTATATATTTTAAACACATTTATTTATGCATACATCACAAGATTATTATTCTTTTGCATTATACAAAGTATACTTTTTTACATGTGTTCCTTCTCTGAGTCTTGGTAGGCATTTCACATGGAATATGTTTTAAATATACCATGGCTTACTCGCAGTTTTTTAAAAGGTACCATGGGTTATCATAACTCCACACTCGTTGGGTTTCAGAGTTGCATGGAGCACATATATACCTTTTATTTTTCACTCGTGAAGTCTTGTGGCATACGTCTCTATGAGTTGTCAAAATGGCAGGGAGCAGCAATACTTGTGAAGGTCTNTTTACCTCTAATTCTTAATTTATTTAAATAAATTATTACGTTTACACAGAAAAAATATATCATGTTATTTTAGTGACGGCTGGATCTCATTAAAGATTTTCATTTTTTTATTCTTTAAATTTAAAAAAACTAATATATTCTAATTTCTTTTCCAAAAGTATTTTTTGTTAACATATATGAGCAGGACATAACTCGAGATAAAATAGAAACATGTATATATTTTAAACACATTTATTTATGCATACATCACAAGATTATTATTCTTTTGCATTATAAAAAGTATACTTTTTTACATGTGTTCCTTCTCTGAGTCTTGGTAGGCATTTCACATGGAATATATTTTAAATATACCATGGCTTACTCGCAGTTTTTTAAAAGGTACCATGGGTTATCATAACTCCACACTCGTTGGGTTTCAGAGTTGCATGGAGTACATATATACCTTTTATTTTTGCACTCGTGAAGTCTTGTGGCATACGTCTCTATGAGTTGTCAAAATGGCAGGGAGCAGCAATACTTGTGAAGGTCTNTCACTCGTGAAGTCTTGTGGCATACGTCTCTATGAGTTGTCAAAATGGCAGGGAGCAGCAATACTTGTGAAGGTCTACAAAGTTCGTTCCGATAGGACACGCATTGCGACTCTTGGCATCTTCTAAAAACATACACAGGGTATACGGAATTATGGCAGAGTCCAGCAATTTCGGAATCTACTCGTACGGATTACTTCCGTCATCTCACGATGTTACGTACGTAAGGTAGGTCTGTAGGCGATAGGCCTGTTGCGGTGGAGGTGCTTCCATAGACACAGCAGTAAAAACTTTGGTTTTCTCGTCTTCGTCACTGTACGAGATGGCAACCTGCTTGATAGTGTAGGAGTTCAACAAGCGAAAACCTTGTATTTTGCAAAACAATTCATACTATTTTTGTTATATAAAAATTTTTTGTATCCCATGCACACACAGATATTCACAAATGTTTTACGAAGTTATTTAAAACTTAATCGAGGTCCATACACATCGGGCACCTGTGTTCTGTGTTGGTTCCCTCGCTGAGTATTTCATGCAACTAAAATTTCTTGAAGGGTAATATGCTCCACTGGTACAGCATGAGAGTAGATAACTTGCACGGGGGCGTCGTCTTCTACAGGGAGGACATCTTTAACGAAGACGTCGTCATTAACAGGGACATCGTCTTTCACAGTTGCAGATGTAGCGAGGGCTACTCGGCAGACCTTGCACCAACCCTTGCGATGCGACATGTCGGGAACCGAGGTGGTGCAGCCCTCGAAGCACTCCTTCCACAGGAGTCAGTCCCGTATGTCTTCGCCCTAGTACAGGTAGGCCAGCAAATACTTGAATACAGTCGAAATTTCGTAAGGTGTGTAGACCAGGATAAATTCTTTCTGCAGTTACGGTAATTCGTGCCATTTGTCATGGTACTAAGCGAATCCACACTTCCAAATACCAAAATGTCTTAACGGTTTTTATGGCCACTCGGAAAACACACATACATTTCTAAGAGCGAGAAAAATTACGGGTTCTTCGGGGTGCGTTTTATATAGGGTTTTAAGGGGGGGNACACACATACATTTCTAAGAGCGAGAAAAATTACGGGTTCTTCGGGGTGCGTTTTATATAGGGTTTTAAGGGGGGGATAGTTCCCCCCTTTTCATTAAAGTAGGCCACCTATTGTTTGGAACGAAGGTTTCTGAAAACAACCGAGTTATTAGCAAATGAGAAACATTGGCGGAGCAATTAAATATATTGGAAGGGGGTGGAGGGGAACAGAATAATTTATCGAACNTAGCAAATGAGAAACATTGGCGGAGCAATTAAATATATTGGAAGGGGGTGGAGGGGAACAGAATAATTTATCGAACGAATGTTTCCAAAAACACCCGATTAATTAGCCAATGGGAAACATTGGTGGGTCAATTAAATATATTGGAAGGGGGTAGGCAATTAGTCAATGAGAATCAGGGGTAGGGCAATTGGTTAATTAAACATATTGGAAGGGGAAGTGGAGGGTGTCAGTTGTCTGCTGGGCGCGGAGCTGGGGAGAGCACCAGCAATGTAAAACAAATGACTAAAGAAAAAACCTATATAGCGGTCGAACGAAAGTGAGAGACATGATCCAGTAATATATAAACAAATAACCAATGAAAAAACCAAGATGGCGTACTGCACCGACCAAGATGGCGGACTGCACCGACGAACATGGCGGATGACTGCACCTTCCATGATGGCAAACGGTGTCTGTGATGCCTACCAAGATGGTGGACTGCAGTTACCAAGATGGGGGAATGAGTATTAGTGAAGGGTTTCGGGAGGGGGAGGGGCTCCGGAAAATTAATTTTTGTAAACGAATTTATTAAATTAAATTTCTGTTAGTTTTTAAATAATTTTTCAATAACTTTTTTNGAAAATTAATTTTTGTAAACGAATTTATTAAATTAAATTTCTGTTAGTTTTTAAATAATTTTTCAATAACTTTTTTTAACATTTTTATATAATTTTTTGGCATTTTTTTATTTTCATTTTTTGTTATTTGGGGTCAAAGGTCGTCANGAAAATTAATTTTTGTAAACGAATTTATTAAATTAAATTTCTGTTAGTTTTTAAATAATTTTTCAATAACTTTTTTAACATTTTTATATAATTTTAACCGTAAAAAAATAAAAGTAAAAAACAATAAACCCCAGTTAGGTCGTCACATTGATTCAAAATGGTGGACAGTATGGCCACCGGAGGACCGGAATGATAGAGCATGACAGCTCTGATGCTCCGAGCCTCCAGCCTCTTGTGCCAAAGTCCTCATAATGGTTCTTCTGTTATTGGTTTGCCTGTGGCTAGAGGGGGGATCAATAGTCCTTTGATGCTCTGGTTAACGGCTACATTACTCCTCTGCATTAAAATTGTTTTAAAAATATTAATTAAATGTAAAAAAATTTCATTATGATCTCTGGCGAAACTCTCTTTATTTATTAATTTTTTAGGAAAACCAATATAATTGTTAGANAAAAAATTTCATTATGATCTCTGGCGAAACTCTCTTTATTTATTAATTTTTTAGGAAAACCAATATAATTGTTAGAATTCCAAAGTGGCAAGCCTAAATTATTGAATTTTTTTATAATTTTTCATCGGAATTTTTTTTCGTTACAATTATGTTTATAAAACCATTTTTATGACATTTTTTTTAAAACACTTTAAATGTTACGGTTTGTCGTGGGTAGGAGAGGGGACGAACATCTTACGTAGCCGCCTGCTGAGAGGCCTAGATGTTACGTCAACCAAGATGGCGGACAACTCCAACGCTGACTCTACCCATTCATGTTCCTGGAGCTCCATAAGCAGACTACAAGACACATTACGTTGCATATTTTTTAAAACTGATTGTTAACAATGGCATAAAATCATCTCTCATGTTATTTCCATATATCTGTGTGATGTATAACAGCACTCAGGTGTCGGGTAACGGCTCTCACAAGAGAGCAGTATGACGCGACGACGTTATTGTGTTTACTGAACGACAAACAACTGCCAAATCCTAATTAACAAAACTCCTTGTCATATAAATAATTTTCTAAGAACTCATATATCACAACAGTATTGAACATTTANATCCTAATTAACAAAACTCCTTGTCATATAAATAATTTTCTAAGAACTCATATATCACAACAGTATTGAACATTTAGAAATATTAATAGTTCTCGTATTAGATTTGAGGAGCAGTCGGGCATTGTTACATGATACGCACTATATAATCAAATTTTTATCCCCACTAAACAAATTGCGTCACAGCGACCATCTGCAAACTAAATGATTCCCACACACTTAGTTAGATACCAACATTGGCCAGAAATCTGTTACGTTCTCCAGTCCTGATATACAGTTATGAGCGCCATTATCCATCTTTCCCCTATATTACGAAGTCTGGCTCTCTTGTTGTACATTTCAGGTCAATCTAACATTGCATATGTATACTCCCNATTTCCCCTATATTACGAAGTCTGGCTCTCTTGTTGTACATTTCAGGTCAATCTAACATTGCATATGTATACTCCCAATAAATTACCATATCTATTATAAACTAATTTTCAATGTCTAATTATATTTTTGTGGCTTTAACATCTCTCTTTTATTCCATTCCAAATTATTTAATTCATAATTTGAAGGAGAAATTTTTACAGTGAGACAGACACTTTATAATCCCCTGTTGGTGACATTTAGCTAAATAGCTAGCCTGACCCTGCGCATTATCAGCACTATTTTCAGCTAGAAAGGATTTCCTCCAACTGTACACAGTGACACGTTTATAAACGCGAAATCATGGAATTACACTCATTCATAAAGTCACAAGATCATATCATGTAAATCCATAATATTTCTTCTTATACACGAGACGTTATTGTATGGGCAGTGGCAGAATATTTGTGTTACGAAAATTCACTTAACATCTGACGTTAATATGTCAGTCTACATTTCTGGCAATGCCACCCACTACGACGGTTGTTAAAGGCTGATAGTTATAAAATACCTGCAAATATTAGCACTTGTTTTCATTTGGAAGTTCCTAAGTAGTATTTGTAGTTGTTTCTAACATCTAAAGGAATGCAATTAGTCATGGTGCTGAAGATGACTGTATTTCCTATACAATAGGCCTACTATGAAAATAAATGTAAAATTAATTGGATTTTAACAACACTTACACANTGACTGTATTTCCTATACAATAGGCCTACTATGAAAATAAATGTAAAATTAATTGGATTTTAACAACACTTACACAACCTTTACTATATTGGGCATTTGCAAAGTATTTTTTCCAGTAGTACTTTGCGAATGTTCACGCAACTAGTTTTCTGGCATGAAATTTCTATATTTATTTACATATAAATATGTGTGTGTTACTTNTGCGAATGTTCACGCAACTAGTTTTCTGGCATGAAATTTCTATATTTATTTACATATAAATATGTGTGTGTTACTTGCTAACATATTGCATTTCCTTTCACCTGGTTCTCATAACATAAAGTGCTGTATGTATGTTTAAGTTGATCTAACGGGTGATTTGTTCTACATGATAGTGGCAATTAGGTTATTTCCTGAATTGCAAAACAGACAATGACATTTTGACTTGGAAGTTTTTCTATTATTCGTAAGGGAATGGCGGATGTTAGCCATTATTTTAATAATTTGTATAGCAATAAAATTAAATACAATGAATGATTAAATAGATCGAATATACACATCTAAAACATGATAGACCTAATATACAATAATCAAACACAAAACGGGATCTACTTATAACATGCAAGGTGTCCGAGTTCAACTACGTTGGATGTTAGCATAAATTTGAAGGATTACACCCAACTCCAGATGAAGACGGTCCTACCTTAGTGCCGCACAGCAGGATATCTCTGGAAAAGCAAAAAGAAAAAAATTTCAGTCAGTGAAGGTTATTTTCAATAAAAATAAAACACAAATATGTGTTGTATATAATTATTAATAAGACCTACTTAAACCACGGAAAAATATGGAAAAATTCNAAATAAAACACAAATATGTGTTGTATATAATTATTAATAAGACCTACTTAAACCACGGAAAAATATGGAAAAATTCGGTATTTTTATATTGGTTTTATTTTGATTACATATAAAATATATGTTAATTAATTTATAATGTATATTTCACTTGTACTTATTTGTACATATAAAAAGAACTCAATTGCAAATATGAATTTAAAATGTTAATATTGGTTTCTGAAGATATAATGGTAGAATTATTATATAATGCTCTTTAATATGCAAACATACAAATTGATTATGCTGCCCCAATGCACTGAATCCCTAGTGGCACCACAGTGAACTGAAATATTTTAGCACTCTTATATTTAATATTATAATTTTGTTCAACATTTTCTAATCTTAGTGCAGTGTCCTTTTAAGATATTCGATTATTTGTAAAGATTTCAAGTATTTATTTGATAAATATGAGAAATGTAGTAGCTGTCAAAAGTTTAGGACAACGAGTTAACTAGTAAATGCTATGCGGTATAGCTACCAGAAATATGTGATTTTTTTTCTAGACACTTTCTTTAACTATGATTCATTGACCGGCTTCAATAGCTTAATAATATATTGTAGACGGTATGAATTTTTTTATTTTTAAAATCAATAATAAAATTTACCTCTTTAAGATAAATAATGTGTACAGCTTTCGATGTATTTGCAAATAGCATCACCAAACAATCCTTAGAAAAAGTGTTATAAGGATGATACTGTGGTACAAAACTGAAAGTTCCAAAAAAAATAATGCAGCATTTTTGCATGATACTAAAACAGGGCTGCTAAGCCTTGTTTTACGACATTTAATTACAAAAATGTTGAACGATGCGTCGGAGCTGGCCTTGCCTTATATTTTAGTATTATTTTCCCTATACAAATTGTGTGCAAAAACAGTTTGCTTATGCGCTGGTTTTACCATAAGCTTAATATTTTGTTGGCTTTGCATGGCAACCAGAAAGTTATCAAGTTCTATGTGGGAACAATGGTAAAAATTTGCTTCCAGTGCCATTAATTGTAAGATGGATATCACAGTAGGTACATGTAACTAAGACTACAATTACTAGAAACCAATTGTCAGGTGTTGTGACTGAGAAGTCGTGCAGTGGTAGGCCGAGAGCAACAACTCCACACACGCAAAAATAGGATCATGGAATTAAACGAGTATATTTCATCCCTACAAGGCCTTACCATCAAAATAAAACCACGTAACTCCATTTCTTGTTGTTTGTAAGAATTTGCGTTATTAAAACCAAAAAATAATCAACTGATCGACTACGATAAACTAGTACTTCCCTTAAAATTTCTGGTTCTTCCCAAAAAAATCACCGATCTTCCTAGTTGCAAAAAAAAAACGATCACCCGAAAGGTACTTTTCAATCCGTCGGAAGGATTTGGGGCGATCGTTTTCGAGGGTAGAGTAGTGGTGGCCATATTGGTTTAATAGGCATAGAGTATGCCAAATCGATACACAGGATCCATAACCGAAGTCAGATATGGCCGTCCACAATATTGGTTCTGTCAGCCATCTTAGTACAATATTGAATCCAGGTGACCTTGACCTTGAGCTTAGGCCTTGACCCATGACCTTGAATAATCTTAAACCCATAAAATTGCAAAATTCTCCAAAACATTTCAAAAAATGATAAGAACTTCCAAATATTCCTTTAAAATGTTTAACAAATTTTAATAATAGATTAATTAAAAAATTATAAAATAAAATTTTTGAATGTTTGGGCTTAGAGCGGACGTGGGACCAGAGCCAACCAGCCACCATGTTATGATGTCACCCGACCACCATATTGGATTCAAGTGACTATGACTTTGACACCATGTGCATAGCCTTAAACAAAAAATTTAGCAAAAATTTCCAAAACATTTATAAAAATACATTATTTTTAATTTTGTTAAAAATTATTTAAAAGATAATTTCAAAACATAAATTTCCCGGAGGTCCACCCAGCACCACGTCCAGCAGACGACTGAACTCACACCAATCAATCACATTATGTTAAAATTTCCATCCCCTAACACCTCACCAATGCTCATTATTTATAATGCACTCCACCTGCCATATTGTTTTTTTTTAATTTGACATTTGTTTAAATTTTTAAAAGATAGATAACACTCATACTCTGACTGCCATGTTGAATCTGGGTGACCTTCACCTTTACCTCATACCTGTGACCTTGACACTGTGCACATTACTTTAAATAACAATAAACCCAAATAAATCCAATTTTTTTATATTCAAAAAATCATAAATGTCTAGGAAATATATATTTAAAAATTACAAATTTTTTTGAACACCTGTTTTTCCATCTACTCTTGGCAATCTTTCCATCAACCCTCCGCACTCTTTCCATCAATCTTTAGCAATCGTCCTCCTCAGCAATCGTCCTCCTCAGTAATCCTCCNCATTTGTTTAAATTTTTAAAAGATAGATGACACTCATACTCTGACTGCCATGTTGAATCTGGGTGACCTTCACCTTTACCTCATACCTGTGACCTTGACGCTGTGCACATTACTTTAAATAACAATAAACCCAAATAAATCCAATTTTTTTATATTCAAAAAATTATAAATGTCTAGGAAATATATATTTAAAAATTACAAATTTTTTTGAACACCTGTTTTTCCATCTACTCTTGGCAATCTTTCCATCAACCCTCCGCACTCTTTCCATCAATCTTTAGCAATCGTCCTCCTCAGCAATCGTCCTCCTCAGTAATCCTCCTCCTCAGCAATCCTCCTCCTCAGAAATCCTCCTCCTCAGAAATATTTCCATCAATCTTTCGAAATCTATTCAATCTTTCCATAAATCTTTCGCAATATTTCCATCAAACCCTTCGTAATATTTAACAACCTTTCCATCAATCCTAAGCAATATTTACATCAATCCTTTGCAATCTTTCCATCAATTCTTCGCAATCTTCCTATCAATCCTCCTGGAAATTTCTATACATTTTTCATTCTTTCACAACCTACATAAATGCGGCGATCTCTCACACATTGTTGAGATATCTTCAATCAGCGATGTACTGAAGGTCAAAGATTATATCGTATGATATGATGGACTAATTTTTTATAAAATTTTTATGTGTAAAATAAGAATAATTTTTTTAATAAATTTATTTTGTTTTAATTTTTTGCAAGTTGTACCCTTTTATCCCTCATGGCTTTAAAGTGGTTACATGAGAACACTACTGTTAAAGTAAAGATCCGAATACATAATATAAATGAAGACTTAAAGTATAAAAAAATGTATTGGCAGACAAGGGATGGGCATTGGAGAGGACTGCGAAGGGTTGTTTAGGTGGATTGAAAAGGATTACGGAGGATTGGTGAGGCGGGTTGCGGAGGATTGGTGAGGCGGATTGTGGAGGATTAGTGAGTATGATTGTGGAGGATTGCAGAGGATTGCGAAAGATTGCTATAACTTGTGAAATATTGCGAAATATTGATTGAAAGGTTCCGTAGGATTGATGCAAAGATTGCGAAAGATTGATGAAATGATTGTGAAAGATTACGAAGGATTGATGGAAATATTGCGAAGAACTGATGAAAAGATTGCGAATGATTGATGGAAAAATTGCCTAGTATTGCTGATGATGAAGAAGAATATTGCGAAGGATTGATGGAAATATTGCAAACGATTGATGGAAAAACAAGTTTTTTTGTATTATTTCCCTAATTTTTTTTTTTTTTTTAATATTTCGAACTTTTTTTTTATTTTTTGGGTCCACTGTTATCCAATGTAATTAATATGGATGGGATCTAGGTCACAGGCGCAGGTTCAAGGAGACGGTCACCCAGATCCAACCTGATGGTCGGAGTCATCAGCATCATCTAGGTGTTGATAATGTAAACAAATGACAAACGAAAAAACCGATTTAGCCGGTGGAGTGCATTCGACAGAATGAGTGTTGGTGGTGGTTAGAGGAGGGAAATGTTAAGACAATTGGTTTTATTGGAGGGATATCAGTAGTCTGCTGGATGAGGTGGTGCTGGAGGGACCTCCGGGAAACGAAAGTTTATTTTANGCATGGGATCAAGGTCACAGGCACAGGGTCAAGGAGACGGTCACCCAGATCCAACCTGATGGTCGGAGTCATCAGCATCATCTAGGTGTTGATAATGTAAAGAAATGACAAACGAAAAAACCGATTTAGCCGGTGGAGTGCATTCGACAGAATGAGTGTTGGTGGTGGTTAGAGGAGGGAAATGTTAAGACAATTGGTTTTATTGGAGGGATATCAGTAGTCTGCTGGATGAGGTGGTGCTGGAGGGACCTCCGGGAAACGAAAGTTTATTTTAAATAATATTTTTAATTAATTTTTAATAGTATTTATAAAATTGTTACAAAATGTTGTATAATTTTTTGAATTTTTTGAAGAATTTTGCCAAGTTTTTGTCTAAGGACATGAACACAGGGTCAAGTTCAAGGTCATGGCTGAAGGTCACTTGGATGAAAAAATTTTACGATATTATTTTTAATATATGTTTAAATAAAGGTTTGATAAATAATTTAAATATTTTTTTGTAAGTTTCTATAATTTCTTTAAATTTTTGGGAGAATTTTGCAATTTTTGTGTTTAAGGTCATTCATGTTCATGCAGTCAAGGTCAAGATCAAGCTCACCTGTATCCAATATGGTGGCTAAGATGGCTGATGGAACCAAGTTGGTGGGCAGTCAGATCTGACTTCGGACCTGGACCCTGTGTATCGATGTGGCATGCCCTATGCCTATAAAACTAATATGGACACCACTACTCTACCTTCGAAAACGATGCCCCTAAATCATTCCTATGGATCGAAAAGTGTCTTTCGGGGGATTTTTTTGCAACTGGGGGACCGGTGTTTTTTTAGGGTAAAATAAGAAATGTTGAGGGAAAAAGGAAATTTTTGAGGGGAAAAGGGAAATTTTTAAGGGTAACACAACCGAATTTGATGAGAAAACCAGATATTTTTAGGTAACAATGGCTGCTGGACGACCGGAATGACAGAGCATGAACATCTTCGAGCTCCGTTCCCGGGTTCCATTGTCCCAAACTTCCCATAATCATTCTACTCAAAATAATTTTGTTTCTTGACTCTCCTGGAAAACACCAATTTTAGAGTTACTAGTTCTGTAATTAGAGTAGAAATTAGAATATGTCATGTGAAAATATTTTTGGCAAATTATCACATTACCCTTAGTTTAAATAAATTGATTATCGTTTTATCTTGTAGCTTTAAACATTTTACTGGTGCTCTAATTTCAACAAAACCTTGCTCATTTGAAAAAAAAATAACAATATGAACGTATTGCGCGAATACATAGACGGTTGCCACACAGTATCGTCATAGCCTGACATGGGTCCCATTTGTTCAAATGCGGTTTGCTTGCACGGATGTGCCACTAACGGGCATACATGTCCCTATGTCATTCATAGCTGCAAGACACCAAATAAGGCATAAGTAGCAGCGTGTGCCACAAAGCACAATTCTGTGAACACGCAGCATGCCCCGATGGCATATTCGAAAAGCCTTTGCCCAGCTAGATGAGTTTGTGAGAGGCCGCGTTGTCGGCCACCGAGAGGCAGGTTGGAAGTTTCCACACATTTTTCGCCACTTTAAGAATTCTGGCTAGGTTGTGAGTCAGTGATGTTCGCCGTGAGAACAGGAGGGTACACAAATCCATCGAGAAGGATTGGGTTGACCCAGGCCGACCACCAGCAGAAAAGAGCGTTTCATCGTGCGACATGTTGTAAGCACTCCAGGGGTATCGCTGCGCACCATCCAGTGACATGGCATTGCATCGGAAATGCTTGTGCCCACCAGTGCCATAACCAGTAGGCTATCAGAGTGGGATCTGTCGTTCCGGCATCCCTTACGACGAATACCATTACGACCTTAGCATCACCGAGCACACGTGACGTTCTGCCAGGAATGGGCAGCATAGCAGATTGCGGATTAGCGACGTGTGATGTTCAGCAACAATCAGGGTTCTCTCTGGATACAGACGACAGCTGAATTCTAGTAAGAAGACGTCCTGGCCAGTACTGTGAGCCACGCTTCATTGCAGAGCGGTACACCGCTTAAACGAGAGGTGACATGGTCAGGTGGTCCATTTCCTACAATTCTTACACCACACTGGTGGTTATTGAAGGAACCCTGATGGCGCGGAAATACGTCCAGGGAATTCTGCGAACATGTGCGTTCGCCTTCCTGGTTCAGCTTGCCAACCCCATTTTACAGCAGGATAATGCCCGGCCTCACATCATGGGTATATTTAGCCTGCCTTCGTGATATCAATATCCTTGGCCAACAGGTTTCTCACACCTCTCGCCCATTGAGAACGCTTGGGACCAGATTGGAATGTAACTTCGGCCAGCTGTAACTACGGCGGATTTGAAGGGTTAGTTGTGCCGTCTGTGGCAGGAACTTCCTCAAGAGAACATTCGAAGTCTGTATGTCTCCATGCCCGTACTTATAGCCGCCTGTCTCTGTGCTACAGGTGGTCCAAAACCATTATAAGTTCATAATGCAAGTTTTGGTCCTCTGCGATACATTCTTTGTGTTGTACAATATTTGTATGTTTTCTGTATACATACCACCATGTCCTGTGCCTATACCCACTAACATGCTCTTGCTATGGTACCTTCAGGATGTTCAATATTTTATTTTTCAAATGGATATATATGTATCCTATATATACATATACATACATAAACTGTAGCACACTGCAGCTATACATTCTACAATTTTGCAACATATAATATTTTTATTTTACTATGCAGATACAAAAAATTTTAAATTGTAATGTCAGTGCGTGGTATTATTCGAAGCAATGAATATAAAACACCTGTTTTCATAGAAACTATTCTGGTTCAACTTTGAGGTAAAACGTCGTTGCCTGCAATGTATATGTTAATAAAAGGCTGTGTTTAATGTATGCCATTTTCCCCAGACTGACATTAATAACAAATTAGAGAATTTTAAATTGCTCGATTTCTCTTTTTCCTGAAACAAAAAATCAAGTTAAAAAGAAATACTACAAGACTTGCAGTACGTGATCTTTCAAGGAAACTCCCCGCCCGAAGAAATAAGTCTGCTTGAGTCTAGGGCACATGGAACTTGTATAAAATTTGCAGGAGACAAGGCGTTTCTTTGCGCAATAGATGAAATGAATGAGACAAAACCACGTTTCCGACTGTAAACTTGTACTTACAACAATAGAGACTCGAAATATACTACTATAAAGGAATAATTGTACTTCTCAAATAACATTTTACTGTATCATGTACGAAAACTTCTCCCAACACAAATAATTAAACTTTTATATTATAGTTAGTTTGTGTTATCTCCATGGGCGCGTGAGCAGTCTCATATGTGTCATTTGCTGACACATAAAGGGACCTAATCCGGGTTGTTACTAGCTGGCCACTGTCAAAAATCTCGTGTTACAATTCGTATAGCAGGCGTTACTCTACAGATGAATGTGTAGACACACTATCGGTATTTGGGGAGTGCAGATAAAAGGAGACTCAGACACGTAAGGAATCCAATTGCCAGAGATAAAGGTACTGAGGGGCTGCCGTTGCTGGTGTTAGACACGTGCTAATGTGGAACATTTTGGACCAATATCTCTTGCATCCCAACTACACCTCCCTCACTCAGGAGCTACAAGGTACCGAAAAGTCTCTGAAAGTTTTGGGCGGAAATTTTGGTTATATAATTATCAGTCCAGGTTTCTTCAATTGTTCATAAACATGCCACCGATAATGTGCATTCTCTACAATGTGTTAGGAACATTGCTTCAATATGTCATTCTCGACATTAGTGAGCGCGTGTTAATTCAACATAATGATGTGACGCCCTAGACCTCTCATACTTTGATCAATCTACTGAATTTTGCGTCTCCCAAAAAGTGTATAGTATGCAGAGACTCTCATGAACAATCAACAAAAGCTCCAGATTTGTCACCAAAATATTACTTTATGCGAGGAAATGGCAATGATCGTAATTTGGAGCTGCACCCACAAGTTCGTCGGGGGACATTTCTCATCGCATTACAGAATCCTGTCCTCCGGTAACAGCGGCAATGCTCCAGCAAGTGAGAAATGCATTTCGATAGCGTAAACACGCACGTGTGTGAGTGCACGTGCCGATTGAGGATAGCAGTGCCTTTTAGAATCTTATTTATATAAATACCTTAAGTTTAGGTACGTGGTTTCATGTTCATTGATTGCATCGTCCATATACAATACAGTTCAATGCTATTAAAATGCATGTTTCATTTGAAATAAAGTACAGATGTCAAGAGTCCACATTTATTTTTTATTAGTATAAGCAAAATGTTTGACACCAGCCAAAAATCGAGGTCTTATTGTGCCCTTATGTCAGCCTTAGACATATTTTTACAACCTGCTTACTTTCTGTGTTGTGCACTAAGTATTTTGTCTTTAACTTGTACTGTGGTCATTGTGTACTACTGTGCTCTAAGTTTATATTGCTCATATACTTTAGTTCTAGACCGACTTGCACCGTATAGACTGTTGGAGACTTGGCCATATCTGCTTGACTTTCATCTTGAGAGTTATAGATATTTATAAAAATTTTAAATGTTTTTCTTTGTATACTAAACTACTTTCTTTGATATAAGTTAAATATTGATATTTTATTTATTATACAAAGTGCTTTGAAATTGTATGGACAAACCTCGCCCACGTATTCATAATAAAAATAAGGCGAAAAGACAATGAAATATTTTTAATTGCATGGCTGTTTATTGAAAATAAGCACCTAATATAGTTCAATCACTTACGTTTATTTGGTTTATCATAGAAATACATAATTTNTTACATAATTTTTTTTATAGTTTTCGAAATATAATGTAAAATAAATTTTTTTTTCTTTTGACACTATCTTCCAAAATGACGAACTAAAAACAAAATCAAACTGAAAATGTAATTCTTAAACAATTCTCTTCCAGTATTCACAATTAGCTTTGAATTAGTTGAATGGTTTCCAAGATATGTAATATCNAATACATAATTTTTTTTATAGTTTTCAAAATATAATGTAAAAATAAATTTTTTTTTCTTTTGACACTATCTTCCAAAATGACGAACTAAAAACAAAATCAAACTCAAAATGTAATTNAAACAAACTCATATACACACACACAAATACAGAAACACAGATAGTGAAGTGATCACATAAGACTTCTTTTCCTTCAGAAAGTAGGCTAAAAATTGGTATGTTTCGACCGTTGGTTTTACGTGAATATGTCTGTGTTAAAGTGTAATATTTTGTTTGAGCAATGGGAATTAATTGAAAATAAAGAAATTTGTAGGTTTTATAAAGAAATACTCCGTATCACTTGAATAAACTATTTATTAGTTTTAAGAAAGAAGAATATAATTTCAACAAGGCACATAGCGCCATGACACTCCAACGGTAGCTTGATAGCTAATCATTTGTTTACAGTGTTGCCATCTTAAAAATATAACAAACTTTTAATATTGCATTGTATATTATATTACAACACCCACCCTCAATGCAATATTTACCTCAATTTCACACAAATAAATTTACATGGTTACTCCACACTGATTAGTGAATTTAAAAATTAGCTCTTTGTTTAGGGATTTTGTAAACATATCAGCTAACTGTTCTTCAGTTTTTACATATTTCAGAGACACTCTACCTTTTATTATTAATTCTTTAATATAGTGAAATCTAATATCGATATGTTTTAACCGCTTGACACTACTTGTATTTGCAACCGATATTGCGGACTGGCTGTCACAAAAAATTGTAGTCGGGTCAACCATTTTTACCCTAAAATCATTTAACAAATTTTGTAACCAACATGCTTTACTAGCTGCCACACTAATGGCTATGTATTCAGACTCAATTGATGAGAGACTTACAGAGCATTGTTTCTTCGAACACCATGAAATCAAACAATTTGAATACATGAAACAATAGCCAGTGGTAGATTTTCTATCTCTGAGATCTCCTGCCCAATCAGCATCGCAGTAACCCACTAGCGATTTATCATTCCATTTATAAACCAATTTATAATTAATAGTATGTTTTATNTCTGAGATCTCCTGCCCAATCAGCATCGCAGTAACCCACTAGCGATTTATCATTGCATTTATAAACCAATTTATAATTAATAGTATGTTTTACATATCTTAATACCCTTTTTAAAGCCGTTAACAGTACATCGTTTGCATTGTTTTGGTATCGGCTTAATATAGAAACAGCTACACACAGATCTGGTCTTGTGCCTGAGACAGCATACATTAAGCATCCTATCATTTGTCTACATAAATTTTCAATATTTTGATCTGTTTGGCACTCCTTATTTTCAAACANCATACATTTTCAATATTTTGATCTGTTTGGCACTCCTTATTTTCAAACATTTTAGCATTAAAATTTTGGTCCATGGTGGTTGACATTGGCTTACAGTTTTCCATTTTGAATTTCCTCAATACATTTTCTAAATAGCTTTTCTGACTTAATTTGGTTACACCACTTTCTAAGTTTTGTTTGACATTTATTCCAAGAAAATCAGATACTAAACCCAAATCTTTCATTTTAAATTCTTTCTGTAACATTGGTTTGACATCAGAAATTTTGTTCTCATTTGTGCCAAAAATTAACAAATCGTCAACGTATATTAGAATATACATTTGATCTTTATCATTGCACTTTGAATAAAGACATGAGTCACACTGTGACCTCACAAAGCCTCCTCTAGTTAAAACTGAGTTGAACTTTTCATTCCAATATTTGGGTGATTTTTTTAGACCATACAAAGATTTCTTTAAATTGACAATATTTTTATNAGCCTCCTCTAGTTAAAACTGAGTTGAACTTTTCATTCCAATATTTGGGTGATTTTTTTAGACCATACAAAGATTTGTTTAAATTGACAATATTTTTAACATCAAAATATGTTCCATCTGGTAAATGAATAAAAATTTCTTCATCAATTTCCCCGTATCAAAACGCCCCAGTTACATCCATTTGGTAAATAGGTAAGTTACGCTTGGTTGCTATGGCTGTGAATAATCTGTTTCAACTGTTAAATCGGTGTCCACGTATTTAGAGTAAATTTAACAAGTCATCATTTTGTTCAAAACCCGTAGCTACCAACCTAGCTTTATACTGTATATCATAACCAGTTTTCTTATAGAATTTTTGGGTGAATGACGAATGTCTCTTTTCATTTACAGAAGTATCGCACACCTCCCATGTATTGTTTTCCTTTAGAGTCTCTAATTCCCTACTTATAGCTTCTTTCGTGAATGAACGTAGAAGAGAAGAGTAACGGAGAAGCATGGTCTTTGGCTCCTCATCCATCGAATAAATATTGTTATACTTGTTGAACGACGTTCGGTTTCTCGCTCGTTTGCTTCTCCGATGATCTTGGTGAGTATCTGGTGAACTTTGTAGTGCATCATCAGCTTCTGAGGAGATGGTGACTTCAGTTTCTGTTTCTTTACCACTGTAACATGGTTCATAATCACTACCTTCGGTCTCGACTTGACTTTCTGACGGTCTCCGTTCTTGTTCACAGCTCAGTTCTTCATCAACATCCCTCCCATTTGTATCTGGTACGCATATGGTTTCTTCTGACACCAAATTTTCCACTTCACACGTTACCAACTGCTGTTTTTCTTGTGTCTTTTCTTGCTCTATACACACAATGTCCCGTTTTACTTCTACAGTGTTCCTGTGTGGGAAAAATATTCTGTACCCTTTTACGTCTTCTCCGTAACCAACTACTATTCCTTTTTCTCCTTTAGAGTCCCACTTTTTCCTTTTTTCTTGAGGGACATGGACAACCACAGGTGAACCGAATATTTTTAATGTTTGAATATCAAAAGTTTTCTTTGTCCACAGTTCGTATGGAGTTTTATCAACTTCAGTGCTCTTCCCATTTCTATTTAACACATACGTTGCCGTGTTAATTGCTTCAGCCCACAATGACTTAGGCAGATTTTTAGCTCATAGCATGGTTCTAGCAGATTCAATAAGCGTTCTATTTTATCTCTCTGCCTTGCCGTTTTGTTCAGGTGTGTAAGGGACTGTGCGTTGATTTATTATTCCCCGGTTGAGAAACAATCCTTCCACCTCCTTATTTACAAACTCGAGTCCATTATCGCTTCTGAAATACTTCACTTTATTTCCGGTTTCATTTTCCGCTCTGTTTATAAATTTCTCGATGCATTTTTTCAGTTTATGTTTTCCTTTGACGAAGTAAACATTTCTTTATTTTGAAAAGTCGTCTTTAAGCACCACAAAATACCTCGAACCTCCCACAGATGTTTCCTCCATGGGGTCGCTGTTAGAAAAAGGTAAACGATGAATTTTCCCTTCTAAACAACTTTCGCATTTCCCAACACAGCTATCATTTACGTTAACATCATTGTTTTTCAGAACATTTTTCACGTACATCATGTTT
>NQII01006620.1:0-21528 GCA_002778355.1 Clitarchus hookeri | reverse complement strand
AGCAGCAGCCACGTGTTTTATGACCCAGGGGGACGACAAGCACCCCGGACACATGCAGAGATGGGGCAAGTCGAATATGGTGTTCAAGCCTACATAACCACGAGGAGCAGGACCAAGCGGGGCAGTCGGCCGACGGAAACGGAAGATGACGGAGTGAATCCGCGAGCAGACGTCGACCGCAGCCGGCCGTCGTCAGGCGCAGAGTACTGTGTCGAATCGGGAAGAAGGAACTTCGAAGCCAGGCGTCGAGACGCCCACCAAGTTCGAGAGCAGTTCCAAGCCGCCAGCCGANCGCCAGCCGAGGGAAGACAGCGCAGCAGTGTCAGATAAGTAGTTCTACACCAAATGTGAAGAATCTTCCCCCCCCTCCACGCGATGCAAAATCGCCGCGCCAAGTATCACGTAATCTACGTACAGAAAAGGGAGGGAGTTTGTCTCGTGAGTTTATGTACCAGTTAACCTGTTCAAGCAACAATAAAACTCGATTATGTGAACACACGAATAAAGTGTATGTTATTAGTAAATTGGACCTAGAGACAACAGTTTCGACGTATTCCTACACCCTATCACTGAGGGCTAGCACCATGTGCTGGCGCCTCACGCCGCCGCAGAGCAGAATCAATACCTACTCCCAAACTTCAGCATTTGGCAGGTATCAAGTCCTATCTCGTAAAACAATTAACAGATTCCCACTATAATTTTCATACAAGAAGAGCTACAGTAGACTACCTAAACTTTAAGTGTATCTGAAATTATTTACAACATGGCTGTCAGTGTATTTTAAATAGAAGCTGTGTGGCTGTGGCTAGTGGTCTGCGGCTCGACTCGGGCGAACTCGGCAATATTCGGCTTGACTCAGAGGGTGCTCGGAAGCCGACCAACAAATTTTTTTTGTGGGTGTTATTTTCTTTTCGATGAAAATAAACATCACTTATTAAATGATGTTGAGCATAAAACATTCTTCATTCCTCTATTTCATTCCTTAATTTAAGGTATAGTTGCTTTAGTTTCCATCATTTCGTGTTAGAGTGTACTAGTAACTCGTATTTTCAGCATTTACTCCTGGAGTGGGCTGATGAGGAAAAACGATGACATCACATTGCTCGCTAGTGACTGGCTGTTGGTCACGTGATATATCGGGCTCCTCGGGTTTAAAAGGCGGCCAGATCCAGGCGTCGTCTCAGGTCTTTGTCTTATGTGACATGTGACTCAGAACGTCTTCTCTCTCGTGGCCTTAGCATTATGTTCGGTAAGCTTTTTTTATGATAGGCTCTTTCATTAAATCTTGTGGGGAATTATTATGGTTCGTGATCGTAATTATACATCTATTCCGTTTTGGGTGGTGCAGATCACTTATAGCTGTAAATTATCAGATCAATTAATTCTGATTTTGTAATTTTGTCCTGCAGAGATCCAGATCAAGTGTGCATTTAATGGTGTTCCTGAGACAGGCATCCCGACTTCGTCTTCTGAATGACTCCAGATGAGCTGCCTACATCGCCATCGATGCCATTTGTGGTAACCTACACAGCATCTTCAACTACATCAGTGCCATATACTGGACCATTACATCGTTACCCATGTCGCTTCTGCAATAAAACTCTTCTNAATCTTCAACTACATCAGTGCCATATACTGGACCATTACATCGTTACCCATGTCGCTTCTGCAATAAAACTCTTCTTGTTTAACCACGATGCTCGAAGGCACGAGAAGTATGGCTGTGAGAATAATGCAGATCGAGTGGTACACAAGTTCTCAGATTGTGCAGTGTCATTTGGTAGACGCGATAGCTTGGAGAGACATGCAAACCTGCATATCGTTAGGACCTTCGTCTGCCGAATTCACAATGTACAGACTCATTCACCGCAGCGTACTAGTGTACTTCCTAAAAAACCAAGGGTTCAAGATAAGTATCTGCCATCGTGCCAGTGATCATCACTCCCAAGAATCGTCGCAGGTCTGGGACTCTTAATGACAATGGTTTTGTGGAGGGTGAAACAGCTTTCCGGTGCTCCGCAGTTATGCACACTAATTCTTCAAGCATATGTTTGTTTCTGGTAGCCACATGTAGGAACCTTCTAAGTTACACTTTAGTAAAAAATGCCGGAATAAATACCGTATAAGTACATGGTGTATGAAACTTACCATGTAGGTTGTTTGACCAATTTTAGATAAATAATAAAGATTATGTAGTAAGATAAAGGGTCCACTNTGAAACTTACCATGTAGGTTGTTTGACCAATTTTAGATAAATAATAAAGATTATGTAGTAAGATAAAGGGTCCACTGTTAGAATACCGACCCGAGTTTTGGATCATTTTTAACGAACTTTGTACGTGGTTTTCTGTCTGTTTACTTTCTTAANTTTAGAATACCGACCCGAGTTTTGGATCATTTTTAACGAACTTTGTACGTGGTTTTCTGTCTGTTTACTTTCTTAAATGTACTTGATATAAAGATGTATGTAATCTCAAAAGTCTGAGTTCCAGACATGAAATGTTAAAAAAATATAAATTTTATATCGGACTTAGAATAAAATGTAGTAATTTTCCCAGTGTGCGGAAAATAATATAGGAATTTATATTAAAGGCCAAACGAAAGTTTTAGCCATCGGATATAGGAATCAGCATGAGATAATACAATTGCAAATCGATTGATGGTCCTAGTTTTGAAGCCTTTTTAGCGAAGTTCGTACATTGATTTCTCACTGTTCAGTATTCATGCGCGCCTAATATAAGGAATTAAGCAATCTCCACAGACAAAGTACAGTGAAGGGACCTGAGTACAAAACCCGGTACTATAAAAAAAATATTAATTCACTTCCGGACTTATGAAAAAAATTTAGACATTTTTAAGAATTTATAATAAAGGCGAAACGATAGCTTTAGTTATCGGATATACGGATCAGGGTAATATATGAAGTTNTTTTTAAGAATTTATAATAAAGGCGAAACGATAGCTTTAGTTATCGGATATACGGATCAGGGTAATATATGAAGTTCGGAATTCGATTAACGACCCGAGTTTAAGATGCGCATTAGCAATGTTCGTGCATTAATTTTTCATTGTTTAATATTCACGGGCAACTGGTACAAGGTTTTAAGCAATTTACAAAGGTGATGCATTGCTTATGGCCCTGAGTTCAAAGCCTGAAATCGTAAAAAAATATTACTTTTCTTGTGGACTTAGAAACAGTCCGGTGATTTTTCCGAGTAATGNCAGACGTCGAGAAGTTAACATCGATTTAGAAGCATTCTCTCGCTATACAGTGAAGGTGAAATGTGAATATGAACGCCTATCTTTGACCTCATCGAACATGGAGCTGCGACCTGCATCATCGCTGTCTGATTGCAGACTGTGTCGATTCTGCGATCGAGTATTTACCTTCGGTCAAAATGCTTGTTAACATGAAAGAATCACCTTTACGAAGAGTTCATTTTACACAAGGAAGAATTACGACAGTGGCCACACACAGTTTATGCAAGGTGATACACTGAAGAACCATGCCCATAATTGCCANCCACACACAGTTTATGCAAGGTGATACACTGAAGAACCATGCCCATAATTGCCAGTATTCGTATCTTGAGAGCAAGTAAGTGTTACCGGCATTACCTCTTGCTGCATCGATGTGTACTGCATTCACAGGCGATTATTTTGAGACAGTTAATGCTACGAAAGAATCGTCGGATCTAAAAACTGATGAACATACAACTATTGCTACAAAGAAAATCAAATTTAAAAGAGAATACAAAACAGGAAGTAAAGGTGACCATGATGACAGAATTTATGAAAATTAACATAAAGACAGTGATGGTGCTGAAGACGATGGCGATTTTCTCGATGCTCTGACACGGGCCTCCACCACATTTGCTGCAATTAGTGACACGAAGAAGGGAGAAGATGCCGAGAATACTGGCTGCCTATCTATCGAAGACCAGAATGAACTTGTTGATAGACTCAGAGATTTGATTGACCTTCAAAAATGTGGGTATTTCTCGCACATTAATGGAATATATACAATAATTTGTAAACTGAAGAAAAGGGATTACACCTCACGGCGTTATGAACTGCTTTCTTATGAAATTATAAATACAAAATAATCATAAATAATTATTATTACCCCAATTTTTNACGGCGTTATGAACTGCTTTCTTATGAAATTATAAATACAAAATAATCATAAATAATTATTATTACCCCAATTTTTTAAATTTTTATTAGTTTTTTGTGCTTTTATCCCTCATAACTATAAAGTAGTGCTATGAGCCCTTGACTATTAAAGTAACTATCTGCATAAAGGATATTAATGAAAACAAGTTTAAAAATCCATGGAAATTTAACTGTATACAAAAGTTCATTCTGTCGACATGTACAAATTTGGAGACAGTTGACAAACGAATGTTATACCTATNACGGCGTTATGAACTGCTTTCTTATGAAATTATAAATACAAAATAATCATAAATAATTATTATTACCCCAATTTTTAAAATTTTTATTTGTTTTTTGTGCTTTTATCCCTCATAACTATAAAGTAGTGCTATGAGCCCTTGACTATTAAAGTAACTATCTGCATAAAGGATATTAATGAAAACAAGTTTAAAAATCCATGGAAAGTTAACTGTATACAAAAGTTCATTCTGTCGACATGTACAAATTTGGAGACAGTTGACAAACGAATGTTATACCTATACATAAAGGTGGGGACAAACCGAAGGATTGATCGAAGGATCAGACGAGGAATTAGATTGATCGAAGTATTGGCGAGGATTGCAGTGGAGGATTGCGGAGGATTGGTGAGGATTGGTGAGAATTGGTGGGGATAATTACTCTGGATTGATCAAAGAATTGGGATTTATCGCAGTATTGGCATGTAAATTAACGGAAGGTAAGCCTATAATAGTAGTGGTAGATGCTGATCCATACAATGATTATGACATACTCGTGCATGTGGTCGCTATTGGTATGATGGGCTTGGTTTAGTCATGTATATATACAATTACAAAAATTTCAGTTGCATACCTATATATCTACAAAATAGTCAAGGTAGGGAATAATTTGCAGATCCTGGCATCGTGTATTGATCAGTCTTCAAGAGAGGGGACTGGAAATGTAGTAATTGAGTGAAAATGTTAAACATGTTTCCGCAATAGCATTTGTATAATTTCGGCACAATAGAAAAACCAATTATATATAGTTAAAAAAAATTTTAACCCGGATAATAAATACAGATTTAAAATTTGAGATTCCCTAAGTCTATTAAACCAATACGGCTACCAGAAAAAAAACATATGCTTGGAGAATTAGTAGGCATAACTGCCGAGCATCGTGGTTNTTAACCCGGATAATAAATACAGATTTAAAATTTGAGATTCCCTAAGTCAATTAAACCAATACGGCTACCAGAAAAAAAACATATGCTTGGAGAATTAGTAGGCATAACTGCCGAGCATCGTGGTTGAACACGAAGGTTTTATTACAGAAGCGACATGGGTAACGATGTAATGGTCCANTTGAACACGAAGGTTTTATTACAGAAGCGACATGGGTAACGATGTAATGGTCCAGTTTATGGCACTGATGTAGTTGAAGATCCTGTGGAGGGTACTGCGAATGGCATCGATGGCGATGTCGGCAGCTCATCTCGAGTCACCGATGGTAGAGCGGAAGAAGTCGGGACACCTGTCGCAGGCACACCATTATAATGCACGCTTCATCTTGAATTCCACAGGACGAAATAAAAAAACAGAATTAATAGACATGATCATTAAAAACCTTTAACTGATCTGCACCATACCAAATGGAATACATGTATAATAACGAGCACGCAAGATAATAATTTCCCACAAAATTTAATGGAAGAGCCGAACATAAAAAAACACTTACCAAACAGAATCTAAGAAGTTCAGGAGAGAGAAGACGATATGCAACCTGTCGCATCAGACGAAGAACTGAGACGATGAGCGAATCTGTCAGCCTTATAAACCCGCAGAGCTCGAGATGTCACGTGACCAACAACCAATCACGAGCGAGCAATGTGATGTCATCTTTTTCTTTATCAGCACACTGTAGGAGAAAATGCTGAAAACACGAGTTACCAGTACACTCTACAACGAAATGATGGAAACTAAAACCACTGTACCCTAAATTAAGGAATGAAATTGAGAAATATACAGAGGAATGAAATAGAGGAATGAATAACGTATTATGCTCCGCATNCCTAAATTAAGGAATGAAATTGAGAAATATACAGAGGAATGAAATAGAGGAATGAATAACGTATTATGCTCCGCATCATTTAATATGCGATGTTTTATTTGAGTTAAAAAGAAAATGACATAGACAAAAACCGAAACATTAATGTGCTGACAAAACCTATGCCTTTAAAACCAATATGGCTACCAAAAACAAACANGTAGACAAAAACCGAAACATTAATGTGCTGACAAAACCTATGCCTTTAAAACCAATATGGCTACCAAAAACAAACATATTCTTGAATAATTAGTGGTTTTAACTGCCGAGTACCTTCGGGTGCATTCGACAAACCTGAGTCGGGTGCTTTCGAGCACCTCCTGAGTCGAGCGGAAGATTGATGAGCACGCCCGAGTCGAGTCAAAGATCGCTAGCCACAGCTACACAGCACCCATTTATAATACGTTGGCTCAGAATGAACATAATCTTACTACTGATCTTATAAGAGTTTCTTTCCCTCGGAAAGTAGGGTAAAAATCGGATTGTTTCTAGCTCGGTGACTTGACCGTTGGTTTTACGTGAATACGTCTGTGTCAAGGGGTAATATTTTGTTTGGGTAACGGGAATGAAATGAAAATAAGTAAATTAATTTTTCACCAGACTGTCTTTATATCGACAAATATTAATCAGATATTTTATTATATACAGAAATCAGTGCGCTATCATGTTGGAGTCGTGAGATATAATGTCCGAAAATTTTAGCCCAGGTCCAAATGTGTCAAAATATGGCACGGGCCCCCACCCACACTTCACGTGTGTGCAGTGCCATCTCAAGGCCGTACTCGCACCGTGGTCATTCACCCGATAGAGGTAGTCTATATTTATTTTAACAGCATTATTAGCAATATAATGAGAATGGATCGCCTTATAAACGTTACAGTACCCTTTCCGCCCTGGTACCCCATGTCTCCAGNATTAGCAATATAATGAGAATGGATCGCCTTATAAACGTTACAGTACCCTTTCCGCCCTGGTACCCCATGTCTCCAGATTATTTTATTAATGTATTCACGTCAAAAGTGATATTTTTTGTGTTAATAATTCTATCGACATGTGACTCCAAATCAAAATGTGTCCACACAAACATTCTTTATGTCTGCCATTTTATGAGAGTGCCACATGAATTAATACAATTTTGTCATATCTCGGAAACAATTAAACGATTCGCACTATAGTTTCCACACAAGTAATGCTGCAGTAGGCCACCTAAACTTAAGTTTATCTGACATAATTTTCTCCATGCCTGTCAAATAAATAATTCAGAAAATTTGTCCCATCCATTGAACAATTTAACTAAATTCATTTACAGTTTGTATCTTGACATTACACATCAGAAGCATTGAATATGCTTGTGGAGATCATCTTTGGTCCGCCTTTTTATAATTCCATAATTTTATAATTTATATATTGCCAGGTGAGAAAATGTAACATTTTTGTAGTAGGTAATAAATTAATTCTCACCGAATTTTCACAAAAGCACTACTACCAAGGCGATATAAATTTACATACTTTAGGTAGGTCAGAAATAATTTTGAAAATGACGCAAAAAAATTATTTAGAAACGCTTATAATGTATATTGAAACAGTTTACCGAATTTAACCAAATTTTGTTTACCTCCAGTATCAATTAGAAGCAGTATATGTATATATATATATATATATATATATATATATATNATTAGCAATATAATGAGAATGGATCGCCTTATAAACGTTACAGTACCCTTTCCGCCCTGGTACCCCATGTCTCCAGTTTATTTTATTAATGTATTCACGTCAAAAGTGATATTTTTTGTGTTAATAATTCTATCGACATGTGACTCCAAATCAAAATGTGTCCACACAAACATTATTTTTGTCTGCCATTTTATGAGAGTGCCATATGAATTAATACAATTTTGTCATATCTCGGAAACAATTAAACGATTCGCACTATAGTTTCCACACAAGTAATGCTGCAGTAGGCCACCTAAACTTAAGTTTATCTGACATAATTTTCTCCATGCCTGTCAAATAAATAATTCAGAAAATTTGTCCCATCCATTGAACAATTTAACTAAATTCATTTACACTTTGTATTTTGACATTACACATTAGAAGCATTGAATATGCTTGTAGAGATCATCTTTGGTCCGCCTTTTTATAATTCCATAATTTTATAATTTATATACTGCCAGGTGAGAAAATGTAACATTTTTGTAGTAGGTAATAAATTAATTCTCACCGAATTTTCACAAAAGCACTACTACCAAGGCGATATAAATTTACATACTTTAGGTAGGTCAGAAATAATTTTGAAAATGACGCAAAAAAAATTATTTAGAAACGCTTATAATGTATATTGAAACCGTTTACCGAATTTAACCAAATTTTGTTTACCTCCAGTAACAATTAGAAGCAGTATATGTATATATATATATATATCCTCTTTATATGTATTACTATAGGATAGAACCAAAAAAAATACGTTTAAAGCCTTATCTAGGGAACATATCAACATTTCCACAATATTCTCTACACAACATGTAACACGGTAGGTAATGCTATCCTACAGGTTTTGTGTGACTCCCACACTTGTTTTCAAATCAATGTCCATGTAAATACACTGGAGTGCCAAAAAAACTGATATAGGCGTGCGAATGCTAATAACAGAGGTATGGAACCAATCAGAGTAACGCGATGCAGTCGGCAGCACCTATATGAGAAAACAAGCGTCTGGCAAAGTTGCTAGATCGGTTATTGCTGCTACAATGAAATGCTATCAAGATTTAAGTGAATTTGAACGTGGTGTTATAGTCGGCGCACGAGAGATGGGACATAGCATCTCTGTGGTAGCGACAAGATTTGGATTTTCGCGTACGACAATTTCACGAGTGTACCGTGAATATCGGGAATCCGGTAAAACATCAAATCTTCGACATCACTGCGGCCGGAAGAAAATCGTGAACGAACGGGACAAACGAAGACTGGCAAGAATCATTAAACGTGACAGACTTGCAACCCTTTCTCAAATTGGCGCAGATTTCAATGCTGGGACATCAACAAGTACCTGCTTGCGAACTATTCAACGGACCATCATTGATATGTGCTTTAGCAACCAAAGGCCTACTCGTTGTTGACTGCACGACACAAAGCTTTACGCTTCGCCTGGGCCCGCCAACACCGCCATTGGACTGTTGATGGCTGGAAACACGTTGCCTGGTCTGACAAGTCTCGTTTCCAATTGTATCGGGCGGATGGACGTGTACAGGTATGGGGGCATCATCATGAATCCATGGACCCTACATGTCAACAGGGGAATGTTAAAGCTGGTGGAGGCTCGGTCATGGAATGGGGCGTGTGCAGTTTGCGTGAAATCGGACCCCTGATACGTCTAGATAAGACTCTGACAGGTGACAGATACATAAGCATCCTGTCCGATCATTTGCACCCATTTATGTCCATTGTGCATTCCTACGGACGTGGACAATTCCAGCAGGACAATGCGACACCCCACACGTCGAGAGTTGCTACCGAGTGGCTCCAGGAACACTCTTCTGACTTTAGACTCTTCCATTGGCCACCTAAATCATCAGACATGAACATTATTGAGCATATCTGGGATGCCTTGCAACGTGTTGCTCAGAAGAGGTCTCCACCGCCTCGCACTCCTATGGATTTGTGGACTGCCCTGCAGGATTCATGGTGTGAATTGCCTCCTGCATATCTTCAGACATTNTCATCAGACATGAACATTATTGAGCATATCTGGGATGCCTTGCAACGTGTTGTTCAGAAGAGGTCTCCACCGCCTCGCACCGATATGGATTTGTGGACTGCCCTGCAGGATTCATGGTGTGAATTGCCTCCTGCATATCTTCAGACATTAGTCGTGTCCATGCCACGTCGTCTTACGGCACTTCTGCGTGCTCGCGGGGACCCTACACAATATTAGGCAGGTGTACCAGTTTTTTTGGCTCTTCAGAGTGTTTTTCAAAACTTTAAACGGATTATAATCGATCTTGATGCTCCAAATCGTACCTCCGTAATGCAGTTAGCTGCACGGAAGCTTACGGTACGAGGTGTTCTGAGTTTGAGACCCGGGCAAAGTACATGTGTATTTGCAATGATCTCAATAATATTGCATTCGTTTCTTGTTCCATCTCTAATGATACCGCTGTTAACAAGATGTCAAGGCCCGCCTACCATCCAATCGTTTCACAACGTTATAAAAATTATTCGTATCGACGTNCAGTTAGCTGCACGGAAGCTTACGGTACGAGGTGTTCTGAGTTTGAGACCCGGGCAAAGTACATGTGTATTTGCAAGTATCTCAATAATATTGCATTCGTTTCTTGTTCCATCTCTAATGATACAGCTGTTAACAAGATGTCAAGGCCCGCCTACCATCCAATCGTTTCACAACGTTATAAAAATTATTCGTATCGACGTAGAAGAAAGTACGCTCATTAGTTTGATTGTTAACATACTTGTTTGAAAACTGCATGGGCACTGAAGTTCATATTCACTGATGAATTCGCATGAAGATTGTATATGAACAAAGATTAAATTGCCCATTATTATTTTTAATTCATTGCACTTAGAAATATGTGAGATGGAAACAGCAATCGCCAAACAGTATATAAATGGAAATATGATTAGTATTGTATTTGATTTAGTATGTGATTCGAATTCGTGTGTGTTCCGCATAAGATCATAAGTGTATGTAAGTCATTTTAAAGGCTCATATCTTAATAGCTATATTTTTATGAACGAATTTGAACTAGGAATAATTCAAAGAGATGAACCGGTGCTTGTGAATGTTTTCACTCGGAAATACGAGGAAGGGAAGACAAACCCTTTTATAATGGTACAACAGGGGAGAAAGCTTCTCAACTCGAGATTCAAGGGGCGAACTAGCCCGCCTCCAGCTGGTTTGAGCAGGGAATCTCCTTGCTGATGTAACTAAAAATCGACTGCGCAACTCTGACAAAACGAAAATAGCAAAACCACAAGCGAAACACTCACTGTAGTAGGTCAAAATAATTAAACATATAAAAGGGTAAAAATATTAAGACGATTCAGTCAGACCATCAACAACACAAATAAAAAGCAAAGATGGCATAAATGTCACTACACAACAAAAGCAGAATTTACATAGGGGAGATGCGAGTAGCCACGGCCACATAAATAAAACTCATGTCATTTTTATACTATAATGGAAACACTACATATCTCTCACAATTATAATTAAGTAACAATCTGATAGGTTCATTATCTTAGCTTATATCAAGTGTTGAAATCAGCCTTCAATTTTCAGTGGATACATTTTTGGAGCGTAGCCCCGGACATAGATTTAATGATGACCAAACCGTTTTTTGGCCTTACATACATCACAAAAGTAGTATTCCTCCGAAGGGTCGAAGTCCACGCACACTTCGTGTGCCTAGTCTTCGCATATATGACACTGGATCCAGTCTTCTCTTGGAACGTTTCTCCTCAAATGATACACTCTGTATCCTGGTCTTTTTGTTGCTGAACCATACTTTGATTATTTTTCTTTGTTTTCATTTTATTAACCGCCGCCTTGTTTTTATTAGTTGCAGCCTTTTTCTCTGCCAGCGCGTTTTTTAACGCCGGAGATGAAGTGATTCTGCAAAAGACAACAACATTTTACACACTTGTTTTAAAATTACATTAAAATAACTAAACATTTCTCCATCCAAAAATGTCCGGGGTTACCCGACAACATTGCGTCCGGTGGTACCCGACCACCACATTCTATTTTTTTTATTTAATATCAACAATGTCAATAAAGATAACCTAAATTATTAAACTCACTTATACATTTGAATAAATATCTTAAAGGATAACCAATACATCATGGTGAACTACTTACATTTTATAAACAACTAGCTGACCCGGCGGACTTCGTACCGCCTAACAGTAAATGAATGTCGTGTTAACTTTTAGTTTAGCTTTATTTAGGATTTTATTAACGTAAAATAACATTAATACTCAAGANGGAGCGTAGCCCCGGACATAGATTTAATGATGACCAAACCGTTTTTTGGCCTTACATACATCACAAAAGTAGTATTTCTCCGAAGGGTCGAAGTCCACGCACACTTCGTGTGCCTAGTCTTCGCATATATGACACTGGATCCAGTCTTCTCTTGGAACGTTTCTCCTCAAATGATACACTCTGTATCCTGGTCTTTTTGTTGCTGAACCATACTTTGATTATTTTTCTTTGTTTTCATTTTATTAACTGCCGCCTTGTTTTTATTAGTTGCAGCCTTTTTTCTCTGCCAGCGCGTTTTTTAACGGCGGAGATGTCAGAATCTCACTCTTTTGTGTTTTTCAGTAACGCACTGCAAAACGTTTCTTAGAAGCATCAGAAAAAGGGCTCAAATGTTTGATAAGTTCATGTGCTCCAGGCACCTTATATCTCTCAGCTTCTTCTCTCACAGATGTCATTTTTTTCCTGTTTCATTTTATTTTCATCCCAATTTCCTCTGTGTGTAATTTTTCTCTTGACTTTTGGCAATTTTGCAGTGATTCTGCAAAAGACAACAACATTTTACACACTTGTTTTAAAATTACATTAAAATAACTAAACATTTCTCCATCCAAAAATGTCCGGGGTTACCCGACAACATTGCGTCCGGTGGTACCCGACCACCACATTCTATTTTTTTTATTTAATATCAACAATGTCAATAAAGATAACCTAAATTATTAAACTCGCTTATACATTTGAATAAATATCTTAAAGGATAATCAATACATCATGGTGAACTACTTACATTTTATAAACAACTAGCTGACCCGGCGGACTTCGTACCGCCTAACAGTCAATGAATGTCGTGTTAACTTTTAGTTTAGCTTTATTTAGGATTTTATTAACGTAAAATAACATTAATACTCAAGATGTATTAAGTTCAATAGTTTATTAGGATAATATATATGAAGAAAATAAAATAAAATATCAATAAAACTACAAAAATTAAGTATTTCAATGGTGTGTCAGCTGTATTTTGCTGCATGGGTTGTACTCGCGTTAATTTTCTTCAGTGAAGCACCTTGTGATATACGACATTTTTCGTTTTGTTATCAGGCGCAAGATCAAATAAAGCCGATGGTTTGCTGTCGCGTGAACATGCTACGTATAATTGACCATGAGAAAAATATGCATTTTCTAGATTCAGACCACAAACACTCAAGGATTGGCCATGAGATTTGTTAATCGTCATGGCGAATGCAAGACGTATCAGAAATTGAAGTCGTTTAAACTCAAAGGGCATATCGGTTGGGATCATAGGAATTCTCGGAATGAGAACATCCTCATCTTTGAATTTTCCTTTCAGTTTGGTCGCGTGAATCGCATTGGTCATCAGTTTTCTTATCACCAAACGCATTCCATTGCATGATTTTGGTTGGTTTAGATTTCGAAGCATTATTACTACCGAGCCAACCTTCAGTTGTAAATTGTGCGGTGGTAAGTCAGGCACATCCAAGGAGTTTAAAAATTCAGTTGGATAGTTGGTGGCTTCGTCTTCGTTTATTACACAGTAAATATATTTAAATGAATGGAGATTACAAACGATTTGATTCTGAATTACTATATTTAAGTCATCCACATCTTTTTTCTGAGCCGCCAAAAATTGCTCTCTCACTCAACCATTTGTTATTTTTGTGATTAACAATGATGTTCGGGAACACTTTCTTGATGAGCTCGTCTTTCGATGGGATGAAATTGCAAAAAATTGGAGGAAATGAAATCAATCCGCTTGATTCGTCGACAGGAACACGGCCATTACCGATAGTCAGCAATTGCTTGGAGAAATCTCCAGCAGATGGATCGTTCAGCAATGCAACTCTCATGTTTGCTGCCAGCTGAAGTTTCTTCACATAGCACCACAGATTTGATGATTTCAGGCAAGCGTTTATTTAATCGGCAGCAATCGATCTTGGAATGACTGGCAGTGTTTGACAGAAGTCGCCAGACAGTAAAATCATTGCGCCTCCGAAACATCTTAGGTCATTGCGCAGATCTTTCAATGTTCGGTCAAGTGCTTCTAACGCGCGTTTGTGCGCCATTGTGCATTCGTCCCAGATGATGATTTTAGATGCTACTAAAACCTTGGCCATTGCGGAGCGTTTCGCAATGTTACATGTCGGTTGTTCAGTAGTTTGAAGGTTTAATGGCAGTTTAAACGCCAAATGAGCCGTACGGCATCCTTCTAACAATGTGGCCGCTATTCCAGAAGAAGCAACTGCTACTGCAATGTCGCTCGAACAGTGGCCAAAATCAATGACATGAGGAATGTCTTCCCAGTTCCACCGGGGACAAACAGGAAAAATAAGCCACCATTTCCCTCATCAATTGCCTTGATTAATGTATCATACACTTCCTTCTGTTGGGGGTTCAACAGGGGCACATTCGTTAGAACTGATTGGTCTAATTCATGTCGATCATATTAAAGTTCTCGTTTTAATTCTCTATTAAATGCGTCATTCATTCCTCGATCTGGCACTGAGATTCCTAACCTGACTAACAAACTGCCACACATGAGGTAACACATGACTTCAATCAAGAGCAAAGCCTGGTTATGCATCTCATCATTCCCCTCAAGATCAGGATTTCTTGAACTGACACGAATTCTATGTAAAATATCTTCTGACATGTCATCTTTGTAATTGTTCCACAGGTCACGTGGATGCGATGGGAAGCACGTCAAAAAGATGATAGCAAATAATGTGCGTATCTGAATTGGAGTTGCAGAAATAATTGCTTCAGCGATTGTCGTGTCCCAATGAGTATCGTTTTCAAGCAAATTGAGCTCTTGACATGCAGAACGAAATGTTGGGCACACTCTACTATTAACAGTTCGTAGTGATTCAAATGATGTTGGCCCACGAACATTCACCAGCAACAACCACAAATAGAAGTATTCATCATTCTTCGGATGAACTGTGTAAATACGACCAATAGCATCAGTAGAATGCACATCCGGATGACCAGGAACCGCATCGCCTTGATTCCGACCTTGAAATTTCTTCGATGAAGCGTTCCAAGTGTAATATTGTGGCATCTCCGAGTAAAGCAACGTTTGTGCAAACGGATCGCTTTGGCAAATCTCAAAGAATCTGGTCAATGTTGTCACTGGAGGTGCTTCAGCACGTTGAGCAACATTCGACACGGTGAAATAAACTCTTTGACCATTCTCCAGATGCACCACCAAAGGTACAACAGTGGGATGGCGTTCGAGAATAGGGAATGAGAATATACGCCAAATCGCCTCATTGCAGTTCACATATCGACCAACTTTATAGCGCGTAATCTCATCGTTGGTATTGGAGGTTTGGATGCCAAAAACCGCCATAGCGCTGCCTTTCATGGCATATTTGCAGATGTATTTGATGGACTTCACCGAATTTCAATACTCAATGTTGCAATGTGTCTTGAATGTTTTGGAAAGAAGTGTCGAATATGGAACAATCCAACTTTTGTTGGCCACGAAATTGTTTCCTTTCACTTTCCTTGTGATAGTTCGACCGTTATCATCGGGTGATCGACGCCGATACTGTGGATACCCATCGTTGCCAGTAATGGTCTCCGCCGTCAATTTTCGTGGATAACGTTTGGAACACTTGCCGTTTACCATGCACGGTGATTGGGGGTTGATGGCGCCACACGGTCCATGAATCATATTCGTAATTACAACATCATGTAGGTCTGGATCGGTTTCGGGATCAGGAATCTCGGCACATATGATATCATCTATTTGATCTGGTCGAATTCTTTCAACTAACCAAATGAGAATGTGTGCATGCGGCAAGCCTCTTTTTTGCGATTCGATTGAATACATCCAGCATCGAGTATTCCCAAAGACGCGTTGCTTAACAATGTAGTTCATCAGAGACCGGATTTTTTGCTTGAAGACACGTGCGGTGATCTCGTGCCGATTACTTGATGTTTGTCCGGGAAGCAGCATTTCAACAATTTCTATCCATTTCGGATTACGCGTAAAGGTAATAAATAGATCTGGCCGACCGTAATGACGAACATATGTCATTGCATCTTGCGCATATTCATGCATATGACGCGGGCTACCTGTGTACGTCGCCGGTAGAATAGTCAATCGACCAAGATTAGCTGCATCTCCTTCGGTGCTTATTGCATCGCGTAAATGGATATACTCCTCTGAACTAAGTTTGGCTTGGTTCAACCTAATGAAAGTTAGGCGCTCTGTTTCGATTTTGACGTACATATCGACGCAATATTGCTGTAGCAATCGACGAAATCGCAGCAAATAGTTGTCAGCATTTTGACGAATCATCAAATGATTTGCGTAATAATTCATCGAGCTAACCTTCTTGGTAGTTTCCTGAACTGTAATAAAAACAGTGAAATTAGTATCTTTGAAGAAAAGCTCATGTCCGTATTCCCTGAAGGGGTGGACAGAACCATGTGATTACTAAATCCCCTAAGCTCCTTTTAGCATATTTAAAAGGGGTTAAGATAAATTATTTAAGATTGTTTGCCATCCCTTTTTGAAATATAACTATGATATTGATACTCACCATTCAATGGATTTATCATCTTGATATTAAAGTGATATCCATCGTCTCCTTGCCAAAACATCAGCGGGTATTGCAACGTGTCATATGAACGGTGTGTTTCATATATTGTTTGCAGTTGCCCAGTATCGNCTAATGAAAGGTGTGTTTCATATATTGTTTGCAGTTGCCCAGTATCGCAATGTGTAAGCACAATATCGCGTGTTTCAAAGTTTTCACAAACAATAAGGATTGCAACTTCATCTACTGTTGGAGCGTTAAATGTGCGTTCGTGTGTTCCAGCTGGTCGTTCATCCACTCTGATCACGACTTTGTAGTCATCATTTGGCATGCGCTCCAACGCCAGCTTGACTAATGCATGATATTAATGGAGTATTTGCTGCAAATCTTGAAGAATTGCTCTTTTCATTGCTGTGTTGATCTCTTGACGCCGATCAAGTTGTTCCTCCACATTGCCCATGAAGTATATTTGTAAGAATTTATACTGTGCATCTTCAAGAGGTTGCAATAATCCAATTCGATGGTGAATCTGGCCTTGAATCTGTAAAGTCGAAAACGAAGTCAGTATAACTGATTTATAATTACAAGTTTTTTTCATGTTAGCATTCCTTATTTATTTTAGAGGCAATACTTGAACTTCAGTTAATGTCATGTCAAAAATGTTATCCATATAAAATGTATGAGAAAATTAATTTACGTTATAATTATTTTTTCCGTGATCTTTTACGATGTCTAAATAGCCTATATGTTATTCCGGGCACAGACAAATCCAAAAAATCTAAAATCATTGAAATCGGTCCAGCCGTTCTCGAGTTATAAATGGTGTAACTAACCTGACTTTGTTTTATATATATATAGATAACTGAGTTCAAAATGTAAACGGCGCACATTACAATATATACACAGGTAAATGAACGATTGTAACATGTTGTTCGCTCGGCGGTCACGTCCGGGTTGATTCGATTATACAGCTAAATGGCGCTGCGGTCGTTGTGTCGTGTTATTTGTTTACCTATGTGCGCGGGATTGTTTGAAACTAACACTGGCCGGAGATACCCGCTGGCCGGAGCTACCCGACGCTCCCATACAAAAAAAAAAAAAAAAAAAAAAAAAATTACCACATTTATCATTTATGAAAGGATAAATAAAAATAATGATCCAGTCAGACAACTAACAGCAGAAAACACAAAAGACAGCACAAGTTTTCACTGTTAGAATTTTCTGTAGATTTACGGAAGATTTTACAGAGATTTAGAGTTAATTTATGGAAAGGCACTACGTAATGACGAATAACGGAAATGAGCTCAGTAAATATAAAATACGAAAGCTTTCCGTATTCTTACGGCTTCGGATTTCAGACACAAACAATGCCGATGATATCTGAAGCGTATAAAATCCCATCTTCACAATACTACTTTGTGTGAAATAGTAGTAGGTGTGTGGCAAACCACTCATGGAGTGACAGTTCGTTGATTCTTGTTGAAATTCCGCTAAAGGACAAAACCTTCTCTATACACAGTGAAACATGCACACAGCAAAAATGCAACTATTTTTTTCGTAAACATGTTGTATAAATCGCAAATAAAACAAAATAGCAAGCACTCTAACACGACTTGAAACTAAGAGAGGCGCGTTCGTCACATTCCTCTAAAGTCCATATTTACGTAATACTTTGAATATAGATGTTTAGGTGCGTGGTTCGCGTTAATGAGTGCTAATGTTTCGATAAGTATTAAAATCCTACTACAGAACGAAATTTTAAACTTTTTCAATTTCTCCGTTATACACAGTGAAATACATTACAAAAATAAAACTAGTTTCCTTACCCCTGTTTGTAGAAATGAAAAATAAACACGCAAACTCTAACATGGCTATAAACTAAGAGTTACATTCATANCCTTACCCCTGTTTGTAGAAATGAAAAATAAACACGCAAACTCTAACATGGCTATAAACTAAGAGTTACATTCATAATTATATAGTAATCGCGTATTTACAACCATATTTCGAGTAAAAGCGTGGTAGGTGAGAGGACAACGTGTAGGCATATCGTATAATTTTTTCGAGTTTAAATCCTGCTAGCGGACATTTTTAAAAATTTTTATAGTCATTTTTATACACAGTACAACACCCATATAACGAAAATAAAACGTTTTTGTTCCCTTTATATATATATATATATAAGGGCAAACTTAAGAAAACAAACTTGGAAATTAGTGAACACGTTCCGTGAATTCACGAAGATTTATGTGAATGTTACGGGGAGAACGTTATTGATAAAAACCAAGTGTTCTTAATTTAACGCAGATATCTGGATAGTTGGTAACGGGTACATTCCGTAATTTTACGTGCATTTTTTCTAACAGTGTTAAAAAATGCAAACAGGCAAACATACAGTAACAAGATGAAAACAGTAAAACGTCACGACGTTTCGGAAGCTGCGGTCTGCTTCCGTCCTCAGGTGACTAAACAANTAACAAGATGAAAACAGTAAAACGTCACGACGTTTCGGAAGCTGCGGTCTGCTTCCGTCCTCAGGTGACTAAACAACGTGTTCCGGCCGCCCCCGATCTCTCATATGCCTAGGGATGTTGCGGTAGTACTGATATGATACCACTATATATTCTTTTCTTTCGTTACCGGGTGTTTTGGAATCGATATTTTTATTTCCATACTTTACCAGTATCATATCAGTAAATGATTCAATACCGATTTTTTTTTTTTATTATTATTATTTTTTTTTTTTTTAGGAATTACTTGTAGCTGTTAATTTTGAGCCCTTTCAATCAAAGTGCCTCAGAATTATTAAGATGTATTTTCCTCTATAAAATGATAATTTTAAAAGCAGTACACATAAGTATTTTACTTGTCCTCTAATAAGAACGATGCCCAAACCGTACTAATACTTACTAATAAGTGCTGCGCTCCGTATTTTTTTCAAAGCAAACAACAGATATGATAAAAAAAATACTAGTTCTGTAGATACCTCGAAATGAGAGAACGATCTAAGTATTGGAATATTAAAAACATAATTAAGGATGTATAAATATGAAAATATTTCATAAAAATTTAACACTGATAAATTAAATTTAAAAAACATTTTACTTGTACTGATGTGATACCGATATCAATACTTTTCTTGTGATACCAGTATTGAAATGAGAATCGATACCNAATTTTACTTGTACTGATGTGATACCGATATCAATACTTTTCTTGTGATACCAGTATTGAAATGAGAATCGATACCATTCTTTCGATTCCTCTATCGATCCCAGTAACGATACGTTCATGGTATCGCAACATCCCTACTTATGCCCCCGGAAGGCCGTACTGTCACGAGACCAGGAACCGAAGTTCTCATAACTCGTTAGGTGGAAGTGCAAATCTAGTTGCAGCGCGACAGACTTGGTTCTAATCACTGAGTCGGCGTTGGGCTGCCATGTTTATGTTTTAACTGGGCTCCGGGCCCGTATTTATAGCTGTTAACCACTATTGCTACCTTAGTAAATTTACGTGTAGGTGTACCTGCGAGGGAGTGAAGCTCCCCACCAGTCTCTCGACCAGCGTGTTGTAATGTCGTGATGTCTGTAGAACATGTTGTAGTGTTGATTGCAAGTGGCTAGTTAAACTCGCGTGTAGTGTGTCGGTGAGTCCCTAAAACCCGATTCGCTACTCATCGACAACCCAGTTTTTCATAATCAGTCCTTGCAGCAATGCATGTCAGGGTCCGGCCTCGCACTTAATTCCCGGTCATTTGATAGCGTGGCGTTTGTGAATAAAGTTGCAATTAATTATACACTTTTCTGGAACCCTAAATACCATAACTGTGGCCAGATCTGGTCAAAGCTAGGGCTTTCCAGTGTAGCAGGCATACCTACATCAGTCTCCCGAAGAGCATAATTTGTAAGTCGTCCCTAGTAACTAAGAACCGGCCGTTTAAACTTGAATCAAATATTTTAAGTGGATTTTGAAGATTTTTATATTTGTTCTATTGTATTTGTATAACAGTAATTTTTTATTTGGTTTTTATTATTTTCTATTTTATTTTTTATTTTTATACAATTTTTTTGTAATTGTTATAAATTGTTGAACTTGAAACTAATTTAGAACTATTCCCCCCTAACCCAGTCCAGACAAACCGTGTGCGTCTCTCGGCCAGGATTCCTGACGACAGAGTGGGGCAAAAACTATCTGCCAGTGCGCCCACGTGACCTGCCTTGACAGGGCGTAAGTAAGAAACGCGTGGGAGGACGCTGTGTGTGTGTTTGAGGCTGTGCGTGTCCGCACAGTATGGTGGAGGGCAGGAAAGTAAGCTAGAAATGCTCAGGAATGTGTTTTAATGTGTTTAGTGTGTTAGATGGTGTTAATTATGACCACCTAGTGTTTTTGTATTACCCGGAGAGCTCCACTCGGCTCCAGTGTTTCGTGTGAACCGAGCTAGAAATGCCATGTGTTCGGGGTTCTTTTCCTAACCTATACTATTGCTAAATATTATGTGTATTTCCGACGTAGGGACGGGAGCTAAGTGCGTCTCAGGGCTAGGCCCCCTACGCCTAAAACGAAGAGTATTCATGAAAAGGAGGCGTGCATCGCGGTAGATAATTTGGCAGTCTTGGCCACGTTTAGGGCCATGACTGCTTCGCTGAGTGTACCTATAACTGAGGCTACAACTAAGAACGTGGAGAGAAAAGCCGCCAT
>NQII01006619.1:95814-115349 GCA_002778355.1 Clitarchus hookeri | reverse complement strand
ATGAATAGTTGTGCCGCTCTTAAAAATCTTCTAATGTGTGTGTTTTCTATTCTTCCTCCAAAACATGAGCAGGCATATTGTATGATGTTCAAAAAAAGTGATTGATATATAATTAATCTGTTCCTATAGCTATACTGTTGAATATTNTGACTTTTCGGTTATATATTTAATGTGTGGTAGAAAATTTAATCTGTTGTCCAGCATTAATCCTAAATACATTATGCTTTTCTTAAATTGAATTGATATACCATTATATTTTACAGTTGGTACTCTATTATCTAATCNTTTTTCTTAAATTGAATTGATATACCATTATATTTTACAGTTGGTACTCTATTATCTAATTTTCCTTTTAACATAATTGCAAATGTCTGGCCTGTTGATAACTTCAATTTGTGCTCTTCTAACCATTTATATGTCATGTTCATTATATAATTAGCTCTTTTTTCGAATCCTTTTTTTGTATTACCTTCTACCAAAAGTATACAATCGTCGGTAAATGCTATTATTTTTGTATTTGTATTATTATTTTGTATAATAAAGTTATTTATCACTAAATTCCAAAAAGTTGGGCCGAGCACTGAGCCTCGGGGGCATCCTCTATTTGTTTTTATTTTAATATTTATATTATCATTTTGTATAACGATTACTCTTTCATATAAATAGTCCCATAGTATTTATTTTGGTTTTGATCCAATATTTAATTGANTACTCTTTCATATAAATAGTCCCATAGTATTTATTTTGGTTTTGATCCAATATTTAATTGATTTATACTTGCTTTGTTATCGTGCCAGGTTAAGGTAGGGAAGGCATAACTTATGTCCGTGGATATTCCTAAAATATATTTATATTCGCTATTGTTTATTGTTTTAATTAATTTATTAATTGCCATTTCCGTTGATCTGTTTTTCTGAAGCCATATTGATCATTATGAAGTATTATTTCTATTTGTTGTTGTATTCTATTATATATAATTCTCTCATAAATTTTCCCCAATACTGGTAATAAACATATCGGTCTATAGGAATTTATCTCAGTTTTTGGTTTGTTATTCCCTTCATATATAAAAATTATTTTTCCAACTTTCCATGGTTTGGGATATTTTCCTTCAATATAGCATTTATTTATTAATTCCAACATAGTTTCTTTTATTTCCTCCCATATTTGTATTATTACTTCTATTGTTATCTCATCGATACCTGGTGCTTTCTTTAGACTGCATCTCCTTACTACTGCTTCTATTTCTTCAATGCTAATTTCTTCTGTATTGATACGTTCTTCTTCCTGGTTTATAATTATAATAACCGTTTTATCATCCTGTGGATTCATTTTCGGTAAAAGGTTTTCTGTTAATTTATGATATGTTCCATTAATAGTTGTTGTATAATCATCTTCTATTTGAATACTACTAAGTGGTTCTTTTTTTTTATTTCCTTGTTGCAATTTTATCAATTGAATTCCAAGGGGATTTTTTTTGCTTCCTCCCTTATAAATTGGGTCCATTTATTAAAAATGTTAATCTTAATTTGAATTTTGTATTGCTTCCTGATTGTTTTGTATTCTTCTTTACATATAAACTTTGCATTACATTGACAGCATCCTCTGAATTTCCTATGTTTTTTGGTAACTTTTCTTCTCATTATTGTTAAACTATATTCCCACCACCAATTTCTTTTAAATTTCTTCATGTAATTATTATTTCTTATATTTGTCTGACTCTTACATGTATTAACTGTTGTAATTTATATATTACCTCTTCTAATGTTTGTTCTTGTTGTATTTGGTTGTTAATTGCTGATTTCAGTTCTTAATTTACATCCTTCCATTTTTTCACGTATTGATGTAGTCTTTTATTTATCTTGTTTTCCTGCTGTTCTATTCTTATCTTTAATAAAATATTATTATGGTCGATTATACTACTTTGTACTATCGAGTTTTCTAGTCTATTATGTAAATATTTTGTAGTTAATGTAATATCTAGGTTTTCTTGTCCATGTATCGAATCATAAGTATATAAATTACCTTCACAATTAGCTATTGTCCAACTGTATTTTTCAATCAAATTTAAAACTATTTATTTTCTACTATCCTGTTTTTTAGAGTACCATATGTGTGACTTTGCATTAAAGTCACCACCTATAATTATCTTTCGATTATCCAATTTGTTTATAATTTTATTTAAATTATCAATTACATACTCTGGGTCTTTATTAGGGGGCAAATATACAGATATCAGAGTTATTTCTTCGTTATTCATTGATATTCCTGCTACTGCAATTTCTTTAGATGTAAAGTGCTGTATATTTAAAGTTTAAAACTTCTTACTTACTATTAACATTGCCAATACATTTTCATTTCCTTTGTTAATTATCTGCCAATTATTATCTAAAGTTATGTATTTATTACAGTATAGGTATGGTTCAAGGATCAGTGCTATGTCATACCCTTTTTCTTTTAACTCATTGGTGAAGTCTACCGTTACTATTCTAGATTTGTGTATGTTATTTTGTATAATATTAAGGCTCATCATATATTTTAATACATTTGGAGGTTATTAATGTTTTTGCCAGTCACCAAAATCTATTTCTTTCTTTATTTTTTCATATGTCATTTATGACAAGGACAATTTCTATCAGTAGCTAAGTGGTTTTTTTTTCTTGTTATGGCTTTCTATTTCGAATACAGTTTATGCATTTTGTTGCATTTTCTTCACATTTTCTTATTTCATGTCCTGTTGTACTGCATTTACTACATATATCATCTCTTTCTCTGAGTCTCTTCACTGTATGTCCATATCTTAGAGATTTCCTATATCTCATTGAGGAAATAAAGTCTCTATACGTATATGCCACCCAATCACAGTATATTTTGTTTATATATTTGAATATTTGATATATTTTTGTACTTGTTTCAAAAACAATGTTTCGTTTATTATTTTTTTTTTGTTTCAAAGCATATTCTTGTTTCAGTTTTGTTTTCTCCTTCTTATATTTCATCTATTAAATTCTGTTCATATGTTTTTGTTATAAATTCTTCTCTATTAGTTTCTATATCTACATCATAAATAATTATTTTTGGTTTTTTTTTGCAGTCTATCAACTTAAAGTTAAATTTTTTATTCTTTATTTCTGATTCAATCAAATTTGCTTGTTCTTCATTAGGAACATCAATTATAATTGCTTGTATGCTGGTTTTTGTGATTCTATCTTTCTGTATTTTTTTTTCATTAGGTTCTATATAATTTATGAGTTCCCTTTTAGTAGTTTCACTACTCCCATCTTTACTTATTTGTTCAGGTCTAATTACTATTTTTATTGATTCCCTTTTCCTATTTTTATTCCAAACACTTTGTACTTCTTTCTGTTTTATTTCTCTACCTATTGTTTTTTTTATTGTTTTCTCTCTCCATAAATTTTCCTTCCATCTGTGCTTTTAGTTTTATTATTTCACTATTTTGTTTTATTATTATATCTTGCATTTCTGAAATTTTGTCCATTATTTCATTTGAAGTTTCCCTCTTAGTTTTGATCATATTTTCTATTTCTCTTATTAATCCAATTGTAGTTGTTATCGTTTCACTATTATTTTCTTCAATCTTTCCTTTCTTTCTAACTTCTGGGGTCATGGAATCTTCTTCTCTTTTCCTTTTTTCGATTTCCTCTTGTGATCTTACAGTAATTAATTTATTCGGCTCTTGTATTTCATCTTCCTGTGACTCCATCTCCACTGCCCATTCAGTTGATTCCCTGATCATAGATGTTTCTCGACTTGGTGGCGGTGTCCCAGAAAGAATTGTTATTTTTTGCACGGATAGAAGTTGAAGCAGTACATGATCCGCATGTGGCACTGCAGAAAAGGATACTATTTACTGCCGTGATCCAGCTGAGTTGCTATACAGATCGGAAAGAAGAGATTGGTCGGTGAGGTTGGAGCGGATTCGGGCGGAGATGGAGGAGAGGTATTTTCTTTTCATCAGCTCGAGGCGCCGACAATGCGGACAACGAGCTCCGCGGGAGAAGCCTGGCCAAGGTGAGGTGGCGGAGGCTAAGCTGCTCATACGTAAACAGCTGCTCCTCCGTGGCTGATCGAGAAATCACTCGCAATTCTCCTCTCCCCAGGCACGAACAATGCGCGGTCAGAGTCACGTCGTACATCGGGCAGGGATACGCCTCAGGAGTGCGCGACGTGGCGTGACTCGCCGATGTCTTGCTGATGGGCTCTCGTCGTGGCCGCTGCCGATCAGCCGGCTAGAACCTCCCCTCCTACCCTGCTACACCACCGTCACCCTCCATGAAAACAACTACATATATCTCAAAATTTAATACTTACGCGATGCTCTACCGGCATACAAAATTTGGTTTAGATCGGTTGAATGGTTGCCGAGATATGACATATCACCCCAAATTTTAAATGACCGCCATTTCGAAAGTAAGCGTTCGACGTGGTTAAAAGTTTTTTAAGTCAACTGCCATTTGTGTACAAAATGTGGTGAAATTCGGTCCACGGGGTCAAATATTGAAAATAAGGACACACACACTCACAGATACACAGAGCCACACACGCTCATATANTTCGGTCCACGGGGTCAAATATTGAAAATAAGGACACACACACTCACAGATACACAGAGCCACACACGCTCATATACACACACACACAGACACACAGACAGGGATGTGATCTCATAAGCCTTTATTTACTTTGGAGAGTAGACTAANTATATACACACACACACAGACACACAGACAGGGATGTGATCTCATAAGCCTTTATTTACTTTGGAGAGTAGACTAAAAACATGTCTCCTGGGACAACAAGTGAGCGATCTCCCTCATAATCCTGTCAAGTTTGCCGATGCTCAATTTAATGCTCACCTCTTGCAAAACCTTTGCCGACGCTTCAGCAGCTTTTCAGACCTTATAACCATGGTGAAAGAAAGAATTTAGGAGTATGTCTAGAAAATTTTCCTTATTTAGTGGGGATTCGAAAGGTTTCTACAACTCTTATTGAAGTAAATTTGGGACAATTGTCTATTAATGGTCTTGTTGGTTCTGGATTTGTATGTACCATTATTTCTATCAGTCATTTCGAGAATTTAGTGATTTAAGGTTAATTAAAGAATTTGAACCTTCTGAAGCCCAATGTTATATGGCTTCAAATCATTCTTCGCAGATATCATTTNAAGGTTAATTAAAGAATTTGAACCTTCTGAAGCCCAATGTTATATGGCTTCAAATCATTCTTCGCAGATATCATTTTATGTTACTTTCAAGTTAATAATTGGAAATTTTTCGTTGATACACAAAGGTCTTGTTTCTAAGCAACTTGGTTTAGAATTAATTTAATGGGAGGGTTTGAAGTCATTTACTGACCTAATGCTTGAAATTTAAGCCGCACATATTTTCCTTGCATTTNAAGGTTAATTAAAGAATTTGAACCTTCTGAAGCCCAATGTTATATGGCTTCAAATCATTCTTCGCAGATATCATTTGATGTTACTTTCAAGTTAATAATTGGAAATTTTTCGTTGATACACAAATGTCTTGTTTCTAAGCAACTTGGTTTAGAATTCATTTAATGGGAGGGTTTGAAGTCATTTACTGACCTAATGCTTGAAATTTAAGCCGCACATATTTTCCTTGCATTTGCCCCTGAGACTAAAATTTAATTTATATGTGCACAAGTAAAGCAATTTGTTTCTTCTGACATAATAGCAGAATCTACTCAAGTTGTAGATTCGCTTGAACATTTAGATGAATATCAGCGCTCAGCTATAGAAAAATTGTGTATAAAATATTTCCCAAGGTCCTTACCACCGAGTTAGGACTTGCCAAATAGCTTGAGTACCAAATAAATTTATTAGACAGAAATTATGGTAAGAATCATCCATATAGATTGTCACCACATCAAATGGAAATTAAGTTCATGATTTGTTGGACAAAAGGGTAATTGAACAATCCACCTCGCAATGCTAGTCCCGCATTTTTGGGACCGAAACCCAATGGGAAAATTCGGATGGTTGTGGACTACCAAAAAATGTATTATAATATTGAAATTTAACCTGTTCCTCTTCCCCATCTCCATTCGGTATTTAATTGGCTTGGGAAATAATTTTTTTTTACCACCGTTGATCTAAACGTGGCTTACCATCAAATTCCTTTGTCTAAAGACTTCAAACAAATAACTAGTTTTGGGTATCTAGGAATTTACACCAATTTACTCGTGTTCCATTTGACTTGGCCGAACGGGTGCTCAGGTTTTTACTACACTTTTAGATATGATTTTTCATGATTTAATTTAAGTATATCTATATCTGTTTGGATGACTAGATATACACTCAGAATGTTTTGAACAACATTTATATTATCTCAACGAACTTTTCCCCGTTTGGAAAAAAAAGGTGTTACTGTTAACCCTTGCAAAGTAAAATTTGCAGTTCAAGAAATTTCCTTCTTAGGACACATAATTTCGTCTAATGGAATCTCCTTTACTCCGAGAGAACAAATGCCACAAGAATCTGTCCACCACCACGAGATGCTAAAGAAATAGTTAAATTAATTTGCACAATAACATTTTTTTGGAAAATTAATTACCAATTTAGAATAACAGGTAGCTCCACTTAAAAAATTACGAAAGAATTCAGTAAATTTGAGTGGGGGGATAAGCAACAAAAGGCGTTTAANCAGGTAGCTCCACTTAAAAAATTACGAAAGAATTCAGTAAATTTGAGTGGGGGGATAAGCAACAAAAGGCGTTTAAAACTATGAAAAATATCATTATTCATATCCCTGTTCTCCGTATGCAGGATTTACCAAGTATTTTATCTTTCAAGTCAGATGATAGGCGCTGTTTTGGCTCAGGATATTGATGTTTCTCGTCAGGCGACTTAGTTTGCGTCACGCACCCTTACGCTAATAAATCTTTAACAGTGTACGAATTGAATTGTTTAGCTGTTGCTATTGGAGTTGATAAAATTCGTCATTATTTAGAGCATGCTGAATTTCTACTTGAGACTGACAACCAACAGTTGGGAAAAATTGGCTGTTGGGCTGTAAGAATTTCTTCATTAAAGTTCAGAATGCAACACATTAATGTCTCCCAAAATGTGGTAGCTGATGCTCTGTCACGAATGTTTGAAGGTATCAATGTTGTTGATCCCGCTTAGAAAAATGAATGCTGTGTCCACTATCCATGCTTTTCAAGCACTCATTTTTCAACATTTTGCTACCCCTTCATTCATTGTATCTGATAACAGTTAATAATTTACTTACAATAATTTAAAGAATATGTTTTTTTTTTTCGTCATGGCATAAGCCACATCCCCTCGTTCACATACAATTCTCCTCCCTCGCATGTGGAGCATTTTAACTGAGAAATTCGTTCTGCAATCATATTCCTTTTCAAACGACGGACCAAACTAGTTGGGGACAAAATCTCTCCTGGCTTCAAATGGCTTTCAATTATGCCAAGCATGAAACATATGAAACCAGTTCAATCAACCTCGTGTTTAACTTTGTGCGAAATAACACTTTGTGAAATCTGTGTCAATTAAATGAATTGTTACCGATTGGGCCCAAGGATGTTCGTGAATTTTGCTCATCTGCCCTTACGAATTTTAAACATGCTAATTCCAAGAGTATTAAATGGTCGGATTGATCATCCATTTAATGTAGGTGGCCTCATTATGTGCAAAGCACACCCTGTCAGCAGGGCAGTCGACAATAAAATGGCAAAAGTTACTTATCTTTGGTCGGGTCCCTATCAAATTAATAGATTTTTGACGCCAGCCACTGTCGTCTTGGATGATGCTAGTTAAGGATGCTATATTACAAGAGCTTTTGTGCCTCATTAGAAAACATATCATTCTTAAAAAAAATTACCAATTTTGTTGGTCTATTTAGGAGCTACAGGCCTTAACTATACATTAATTTATTTGGTTGGACAACTACCACAAAACCTACTGCAACAACCACCACAAAATCNACAGGCCTTAACTATACATTAATTTATTTGGTTGGACAACTACCACAAAACCTACTGCAACAACCACCACAAAATCCACTACAAAAATAATCTACAAAAAATATAAAACAATTCATTTACAATTTTGTAAATTTTTTAGTGTTTTGATAATGAATTCACCTTAATCTTGGACTGATCACCCACCGATCCGAGTCATTTTGGAACCCATGTTCATGTTCTCACCCCTTAAAAAATGTGCGTTACTAAGTAAAGTGATTCTATGTTAAATTAATTTGTTTTCATAATCTATGTTTTGCTGTTTTTTGCAGTCTGGTTGGTTGTAATTGGTTGCGTTGAATGTTTCATATGTAAGTATAATAGGGTGATTATTCATGCAAATTTGCTTTGAATATCAAGTATTTATTTCGGGATTGGACAAGTTATGTTTAATAATAAAAATAAATCTTTTAAGATGTGACATACCATTTTTTGTGGTTCTTATTCTATTTTTTATATAATTTGAAAATAATTGGAATATTTATACCTTGATTTAATTTTACCATTTTGATATTGTCATTTTAGCAAAAGTAGTTAAAATTAAGTGTAAGGCCTTGTTTCCGCACGTTGCAGTTTGTTTTCTTTTCCATATAATTCTCTACGAGGTCCCGTTATTTGTTTCTAGTTCCGCCTGTGTTTTGGTTTGTCTGTGGTTAAGATCGATATCATGTTTGGTTCCTTGGCCATCATCCTGGCTGTCGTCTTATGTTTGGTTCCTTGGCCATCATCCTGGCTGTCGTCTTATGTTTGGTTCCTTGGCCATCATCCTTGCTGTCGTCTTATGTTTGGTTCCTTGGCCATCATCCTGGCTGTCGTCTTATGTTTGGTTCCTTGGCCATCATCCTGGCTGTCGTCTTATGTTTGGTTCCTTGGCCATCATCCTTGCTGTCGTCTTATGTTTGTGTATTTAGCTTATGTAACCAATGTGAACTCTGGGATAATTTTTGAAAAAGACAAGGACATTATCTTTTCTGACAATTTTCGTGTTATTGCATTGAACCTTCAAGCATTGCATGAAGAAGGCTTGCAGCTATACCATATGTTAAGAACTGTAATTTATGTGCACGGCAACCTTGGCAACAATCATGGAAACAGTTCCTTTGACCAGTATTTCGAATTTTGCGCTTTGCAATTAGAAGACCATCTGATCGCCTTCTCTTTTGACTCATTCGCGTGAAAGAAGTGGAATAATAACATTAGGGTAAAAATTCTTAAAACTGTGTTTGATACTTTCGATGAGGTGAATATAAAATCATTAGAAAAAATACTTCTCACATTAGTGGATGTGCAGGCTAATATTTCTGTTAGTGCTGCCAAACACATAATTTTAATTTATAAATTTGAAGATTGTATCATAAATACGACGAAGGGAAATAAAAAAATTGACCTCTTATTACTTTACGAGTTTTAATACTTTGTATAATGTGATAAACCTGACTACTCACGAACTTTGGGATAAGATTGATGTTATTAGTTTCAGGTTGCACCTAAATACAATGTTGTTATGAGATAGCGAAGCCTCGTCTACTGCAAGATTGGAATTGTATTTTCTGAAGGATGCTATTGAGACTAGTGTCCATACTCTGTTAAATTATATGGCTAACATTGAAATTCTGAATAGTACCCAACATTAAATTTCTCTACCCTTGCACATGATTGCTCCCATATCTTTAGGAAACCTTTATGCATATTATGGCTTAGTACTGTGCAAGCAGTTATTTATAACTCTTCAGTTAATGTTGTTGTGAATATCCCTGTAGCAAATAACGATATTTTCCAGAGTTATCGTTTTTTTTTTTGCTTTTCCTATGTTATTTCCTAAAGTAAATAAATTTATGTTGTTAAGAGTTCCTAATTTTATTATTGTCAGTATTGACAGAAATTATTTTGCTTCTGTTCAATCTAAATTGTTGTCTGAATGTAAAACTTATGGGACTACCATATGACCTGCTTGTTTTCCATTTCTTGATGCCTATATTAACAGATGTGAGTTTAATCTCTTTTCTGGAAAATATAATTTTTATTTTTGTGATAAATCTTTTATAAACTTGGACTTACCCTTGATCCGAAAAAACTCACTTACTACCTCCACAGCCCTCTGTCCCAGAGCATTACGTGCTAATACCCTTACCCATTGTTTCTGGCAGCTCTCCCGCTTCCTAATGTGTAAGTTTTAGTGTTAAGGTATTGTTTTATGTTATTTGGTTTGCAGCACCCTAGATGTTGGTACACATCTCATATCATAATTGCAGTCCCAAGGTCGTGCTTCTAGGGAGGGAGAGAGTGCCGTTGTGGTTGCCACTTGTTTTGTAATTGTAATTAGGTAATTTTTTCTCAATTTTGGAGATAATTTTAGTATCTCTGAGTTTGTTTGTGACAAAGGGTCCTATTCTTACTTTATTAACATGTGTTCTGACTTAATTATATTATGAAGTAAAATATAGGTATATAATCAACCTTCAGTTATATATACTATGTTTTGTTGTATCGGCAATGTTGACATTGTCATATTTAAAAAACACCTGGTTTTTTTTTATTTAATGTGGTTAAAATATTTGTAGTTTGTTTATAATTTCATGAAATCACACAAGTGAAGTTTAATTTGTAAAATGTGTTTGTAATATTTTTGTGAGTTTTATTTGGTATACGTCTTTCTAGGTATTTTTTAATAGTCGGGTTGTTTGCAATTTTCTCGTTCTTAATCCCTGCATTTTTCTTCAAGCATTTATTCGCCTTGTTCCTTCGATACTTTTATTTCGCCTTTCATAGTAAGGTCATTTATTTTTTCCGCCGTTTTCGGTAAGTGTTTTGCCAAAGCCAATTTTGTTGCGCTTTGCTGATTCAGTTTTTCTATTTGGGTTCAAATTATTGTAGCTTTAGATATTTTTGTGTAGACGTTCTAACGAGTGACCCATGTATCCTTAATGAACTAGCTATGATGCCTTCGTTTGCTGGGCAGTGCGCCCGTTTTTCTGGATGACAATCTCACTGTTCCACATTTTGTGTTTATCCATCGGCAGCATCATGTATACACGAAAGAACTATTAATTTGTTCTTCTTTTCCGCCTGGTAACTTGGCCACTCAACTATATTGCATTTGTGTCTGGATTTGTTTCCTCTCCAGCCCACCAGTCTCATTTTTATACAAAAAACTTGATGTATAAATTAATAATTATGTATCGTTTTTTTTACAAATATTTTATACTTGTAAACCAGCCCAGCTTCGCCCAGATACAATTGGGTTTTACAGTGATACACTAATAAAAAAATTTGTACAATACAATTCATGTATGTGAAAACCGAATTATGAAATTATTTTATGTTGGTCTAGGTTTTTAATTGTTTAGGGCAACGCGTAGTTACCACAGTTCCGCATTCCAGTGTCGATGTATGAAAATCAAAACGTGAGTTTCATCAAGTTGTAACTTTACAAATATGTGAACCTAGGTACTACTTTCTGCGCTTGGCTGAGGGTTCTTAATCGATCACCAAAGCTAAGCAACGTTCCCAGCGGCACACATTTGAATAGGTGACTGTTTAGTGGGATAACATCTGAGCGCTTCCAGTCTTCGGAGGGCACGCTTAATATTCAGTCCTGGATGTTATCGATTGATAGCAGTCGTGAAGCCATTTCAGAGGTCCTTGGGCGGCCTGATAAACTCTGACACAAGAGGAAAAAAACATTTTGGTCACAATCCCAGCCGTTGTAGAATTAGGTTTTGTTGTAAACGTAATTTACTGAACTTGATAAGGTTTTTATTTTCAAAATGGCGCCCATACAAATTATTAAGGTGTACTGGGTATATCCACTACTCCTAAACCATTTCGACCAAATTTTTCAAACAAGTAGTATTGCGGCAGATTATGTAAAATTATGTGACTCAGGTATATCAGACACTTATTTTAAAAATGGCGGCTCTATAGTAATTTCAGCATAGAATGTTAAATCGTCGAAACTAAGTAATCGATTCGTACTTAACTTTGAATGCTTGCAGTATATATAAAAACTTTCAAATGCGTCTACAAGAAGCATCTTTAGTCCTCCATTTTCTAAGATAGCGCTACATGAAAAAATATTTTTATGTCATTTCTCGGTAAACTATTGACCGGTTCCTATCAATTTAGCAAAGAACTAGTACTGTTGCAAATGATGTAAAATGGTATGTTTTGGAATTTCAGGCACTCATTTTCAGAATGGCGGTCACGTAGGCATTTAAGNTGCAATTAGAAGACCATCTGATCGCCTTCTCTTTTGACTCATTCGCGTGAAAGAAGTGGAATAATAACATTAGGGTAAAAATTCTTAAAACTGTGTTTGATACTTTCGATGAGGTGAATATAAAATCATTAGAAAAAATACTTCTCACATTAGTGGATGTGCAGGCTAATATTTCTGTTAGTGCTGCCAAACACATAATTTTAATTTATAAATTTGAAGATTGTATCATAAATACGACGAAGGGAAATAAAAAAATTGACCTCTTATTACTTTACGAGTTTTAATACTTTGTATAATGTGATAAACCTGACTACTCACGAACTTTGGGATAAGATTGATGTTATTAGTTTNCGAGTTTTAATACTTTGTATAATGTGATAAACCTGACTACTCACGAACTTTGGGATAAGATTGATGTTATTAGTTTGAGGTTGCACCTAAATACAATGTTGTTATGAGATAGCGAAGCCTTGTCTACTGCAAGATTGGAATTGTATTTTCTGAAGGATGCTATTGAGACTAGTGTCCATACTCTGTTTAATTATATGGCTAACATTGAAATTCTGAATAGTACCCAACATAAAATTTCTCTACCCTGGCACATGATTGCTCCCATATCTTTAGGAAACCTTTATGCATATTATGGCTTAGTACTGTGCAAGCAGTTATTTATAACTCTTCAGTTAATGTTGTTGTGAATATCCCTGTAGCAAATAACGATATTTTCCAGAGTTATCGTTTTTTTTTTTGCTTTTCCTATGTTATTTCCTAAAGTAAATAAATTTATGCTGTTAAGAGTTCCTAATTTTATTATTGTCAGTATTGACAGAAATTATTTTGCTTCTGTTCAATCTAAATTGTTGTCTGAATGTAAAACTTATGGGACTACCATATGACCTGCTTGTTTTCCATTTCTTGATGCCTATATTAACAGATGTGAGTTTAATCTCTTTTCTGGAAAATATTATTTTTATTTTTGTGATAAATCTTTTATAAACTTGGACTTACCCTTGATCCGAAAAAAACTCACTTACTACCTCCACAGCCCTCTGTCCCAGAGCATTACGTGCTAATACCCTTGCCCATTGTTTCTGGCAGCTCTCCTGCTTCCTAATGTGTAAGTTTTAGTGTTAAGGTATTGTTTTATGTTATTTGGTTTGCAGCACCCTAAATGTTGGTACACATCTCATCTCATAATTGCAGTCCCAAGGTCGTGCTTCTAGGGAGGGAGAGAGTGCCGTTGTGGTTGCCACTTGTTTTGTAATTGTAATTAGGTAATTTTTTCTCAATTTTGGAGATAATTTTAGTATCTCTGAGTTTGTTTGTGACAAAGGGTCCTATTCTTACTTTATTAACATGTGTTCTGACTTAATTATATTATGAAGTAAAATATAGGTATATAATCAACCTTCAGTTATATATACTATGTTTTGTTGTATCGGCAATGTTGACATTGTCATATTTAAAAAACACCTGGGTTTTTTTTCTTATATAATGTGGTTAAAATATTTGTAGTTTGTTTATAATTTCATGAAATCACACAAGTGAAGTTTAATTTGTAAAATGTGTTTGTAATATTTTTGTGAGTTTTATTTGGTATACGTCTTTCTAGATATTTTTTAATAGTCGGGTTGTTTGCAATTTTCTCGTTCTTAATCTCTGCATTTTTCTTCAAGTATTTATTTGCCTTGTTCCTTCGATACTTTTATTTCGCCTTTCATAGTAAGGTCATTTAATTTTTCCGCCGTTTTCGGTAAGTGTTTTGCCAAAGCCAATTTTGTTGCGCTTTGCTGATTCAGTTTTTCTATTTGGGCTCAAATTATTGTAGCTTTAGATATTTTTGTGTAGACGTTCAAACGAGTGACCCATGTATCCTTAATGAACTAGCTATGATGCCTTCGTTTGCTGGGCAGTGCACCCGTTTTTCTGGATGACAATCTCACTGTTCCACATTTTGTGTTTATCCCTCGGCAGCATCATGTATACACGAAAGAACTATTAATTTGTTCATCTTTTAAGCCTGGTAACTTGGCCACTCAACTATATTGCATTTGTGTCTGGATTTGTTTCCTCTCCAGCCCACCAGTCTCATTTTTATACAAAAAACTTGATGTATAAATTAATAATTATGTATCTTTTTTTTACAAATATTTTATACTTGTAAACCAGCCCAGCTTCGCCCAGATACAATTGGGTTTTACAGTGATACACTAATAAAAAAATTTGTACAATACAATTCATGTATGTGAAAACCGAATTATGAAATTATTTTATGTTGGTCTAGGTTTTTAATTGTTTAGGGCAACGCGTAGTTACCACAGTTCCGCATTCCAGTGTCGATGTATGAAAATCAAAACGTGAGTTTCATCAAGTTGTAACTTTACAAATATGTGAACCTAGGTACTACTTTCTGCGCTTGGCTGAGGGTTCTTAATCGATCACCAAAGCTAAGCAACGTTCCCAGCGGCACACATTTGAATAGGTGACTGTTTAGTGGGATAACATCTGAGCGCTTCCAGTCTTCGGAGGGCACGCTTAATATTCAGTCCTGGATGTTATCGATTGATAGCAGTCGTGAAGCCATTTCAGAGATCCTTGGGCGGCCTGATAAACTCTGACACAAGAGGAAAAAAACATTTTGGTCACAATCCCAGCCGTTGTAGAATTAGGTTTTGTTGTAAACGTAATTTACTGAACTTGATAAGGTTTTTATTTTCAAAATGGCGCCCATAAAAATAATTAATGTGAATGGGTATATCCACTACTTCTAAACCATTTCGACCAAATTTTGCAAACAAGTAGTATTGCGGCAGATTATGTAAAATTATGTGACTCAAGTATATCAGACACTTATTTTAAAAATGGCGGCTCTATAGTAATTTCAGCATAGAATGTTAAATCGTCGAATCTAAGTAATCGATTCGTACTTAAATTTGAATGCTTGCAGTATATATAAAAACTTTCAAATGCGTCTACAAGAAGCATCTTTAGTCCTCCATTTTGTAAGATAGCGCTACATGAAAAAATATTTTTATGTCATTTCTCGGTAAACTATTGACCGGTTCCTATCAATTTAGCAAAGAACTAGTACTGTTGCAAATGATGTAAAATGGTATGTTTTGGAATTTCAGGCACTCATTTTCAGAATGGCGGTCACGTAGGCATTTAAGCCACGTGTATCTACTCGTAGAAACAATGTTATCAATTCCAACCTAATTGTGTATTTTGGTAGTACATATTACAACTACACGGAGCATCTTTTGTCCGCTGTTTGGTAAGACATGCCACATCAAAAAATTAGGTTTTTATGTAATATCTCGGGAAACTACCTACAGATTCCTAACAAAGTAGGCAAACAATTTGCACTTTATCAGACTGTGTAAACTGTTATGATTTAAGAAGCAGAGACACTTATTTTCAAAATGGTGGCTACAAAAATATTTTATTTCCGTATATTTTATTAACACATTCAATTCCAAATTAAGTTTGTATGCTGACTATATAAATTAAAACATAAAATGTGTCAATATAGAGCATAATTTCTCTGCCATTTTGCATGATATGATAAAAAAGTTTTTATCTCATGTCTTGGGAAAAAATTAACACGTTCTTACCCAAATCTGGCGAAGGAAATGTATTCTGGTAGGCTATATATCTATATGATTTTTAAGTGTGACAGACACTTATATGTATTATGGCCGCTATAAAACATTTTTAGCTTAGTGTGCTGTAGCTACGAAAATATGTAATTGTTTTTAGCTTTACTTTGTATACTGGTAGTATATATTTATTGAATGTGCTTATACAAAACATTTTGTCCTTCATGAAATATATGGAAATTTTATACAATATCTCAGGGTCCAATCAACCGATTTTTACTAACTACTTCACACAAGTGGCACTATGGTTAGCCATTTAAACTAAGGTGTTTTAAGTTTCTCATTAACGTCTTATAAAAACGATGGGCCCATAAATATTATAGGTTAGTAATTCCTACCACTCGAAACATCAGACTGATTAAATTCGAAGTTGACATTCGAATCCGACTTGCTTATGCAGTTGAATGCACAACAGCTTGTAGTACGAGGTTTTCTGGGTTTGAGTTCCAGGTAAGGCACTTGTGTATTTGTAATTGTCTCACTACTGTGGCATATGTTTCTGGTTTCTTCACTTATGGTATTGCTTTCAACGAGCCGGCAAAGCCTACCTACCAACTGCGCTTTTAAGGAATTATTTAAATATCAATTGCACCCACGTTGACGAATGTAGGCTCATTTGTTATATCAGCAACTTCTTGTTTACTTAATTCTGGCATGATCTTTAATAATCTGTCATTGAAAATCCGATTATGCTTCGGCATCACAGAATTTTATGTTACAGCATGGTTGCTACTCTTCCTTTCTCTATGACATAATTTAATGGCGCAACCGGTTATGCTGTGGTCGCAGATATTCGTTCACCTACACATTATCCTGTTTAATATCATTCCATTAAAAATTCTTTCCGTAAACTTGACAGTAAACATGTGTTTCAGTTCCATCTGCTGAGATTGTCAGTGTTTTTCAGACCCACCCAGCATATGTATAAAAATATAATATTTTAATTATTTTGTAGTTTTTAATTTTTTGATCAATTATATTTTGTATGCAGGATGCCTAACAATGCCGACAAACTCATGCAAGTTATTTATTGCAAGCCTAGAAGACGAAAACAGATATATTAGTTTCCCTTTGGTGATTATTTAGAACGCTATGGGCCCTCAAAAATTCAGATTTGAAATGCTTCTATTTAACCGTGTCAGAANTAATTATTTTGTAGTTTTTAATATTTTTTATCAATTACATTTTGTATGCAGGATGCCTAACAACGGCGACAAACTCATGCAAGTTATTTATTGCAAGCCTAGAAGATGAAAACAGATATATTAGTTTCCCTTTGGTGATAATTTAGAACGCTATGGGCCCTCAAAAATTCAGATTTGAAATGCTTCTATTTAACCGTGTCAGAAAGATAATGCAATTAAATAACAAATCGGTGAGCATGAAGGAAATCTTACACTTTCGAAAATGCGGATGGTAAAATCATCACCCTTCATTACGTTGATGCTAGTTGCCAACCTTAGTTTGTGCGAATCATTGTAACACATGACTGCTAACGATTTTTTAAGTCAAATTATGAATCAGTACGTCTAAATTGAAAAAAAAGTTGTCTTACTGAAATACTTCAACGTAAACCATTTTCAAGAACTTCATAAGGACATTAATAAACGGAAGGTGTGTACCCTGGAATGTAGGCAGCACACAAGTCGTGTCATTAAGTTTAGATGGTACATTCGATCAGTTGCTGTAACTAATATAATTATCACGCATACTCTTGGAAATGTAGGAATTTGTAACCTATGAATAAATTTTTCCACTTCCTCCAGTATTATCAGCTTTGTGTTAATGTTGCAGTCATTAAACATAACCAAGTNCTATGAATAAATTTTTCCACTTCCTCCAGTATTATCAGCTTTGTGTTAATGTTGCAGTCATTAAACATAACCAAGTTTTAAATAGTGTGCCACCTTGGCGTTATACAAAGAGACAACGTGTCACCATTTTTTAAATACAACTCACCCGGATTCACGCACTACACTAAACACTTTGCACGTTAAAACAGCGAGAAATATATTTTTATTTTAATCGTGTATCATTCAATTACACGTATGTGTGTGTTGCCTACACGTTAGGCCACTCACATTCTGCTTTTACATTCCCGCATTTATTTCTCGAAAACGGTTCAGCTGAGAGTGTTCTATCAAGATCACGTTTTCCGTTAGTTAATTTAGACAAACGGATTCATAATTTATCTGAACGTATCGCTTGAAGCGTAGTGTTACAATATTCTATCCAAACATAGGGTGATAAACTCATTTTCATCATAAAAGTGGATTATATACCCATCCGCTTTTTGAGAGGCGCAACATCTCCATCATACAAATCACTATTCACCGATGTGTTACTTGACCGCAAGTACTTTCTGATATTTCAAAACTAGATTCTTTGATGGTGTATCGTTCCTTAATAATTATTTAAATGGAAAGTGCTGTATAGGTTCCCGCCTTACATTTACGTAAGAAATAATCTACGGGGGTGTATGGGGATGTTAAAAATCATCCTGTACATTCAGACTGATATGAGACGTAGCGTTTTAATTGAGCAAGGGTATTTACAACCTATTAGGTAGAAAATGTATTAATCTAATGTAATATATTGATGTAACATTATAATTGTAGCAGTTACGCGTCCCTGAAAACGTATTTTAATTAAATACTTATTAAAATATTGTAATTTATTTTAGAATAAGCAACAATTTCTTACATTTTTAAATAAGAAGGCACTCTGGAATGTTTTCTATAATATCATCTTTCCTCCAGTACATAAATAAAGATAGAAATTTTATTAGGCCTATAATTTCGAAACACTGTACTGTATTTCTATTTACGTAATGAACAAACATGTGAAAATTAACAAAACAAATTGTTATATCTGGACTCGCTTTGGTTAACCATTATTCAGATATCAGCATTTTATTGTTGGGAAGTGTGCGTTATGTTGAAATGTGTGAGTACGAATGAATGAGAGACAAACAGACTTTAACGCAGTATAAATGTAAATTTTTTTTCTTCAAATTTACGTACATTGCTTTGTTAGTGATATGGAAAGTTTTCAGTCAAGTTACCTTATAAGGGACTATCTGTCCTTATAGACTGTGAACAAAGGTTGCTTCCTCTGTTGCAACATTGTAAAGCTAAGCCATTTGCATCCACAGTAATATACGTAGCAGAAACAGTAAAAAATGTATAATACATATATTACCTTTTCGTTNTAAGCCATTTGCATCCACAGTAATATACGTAGCAGAAACAGTAAAAAATGTATAATACATATATTACCTTTTCGTTACGAAAATGAAATTAGATTGTTGAAATGAAAAAAAAAATCTTGGAACTGCATAAAATTATTTGTTTTCTATAAAAATTCACGTTTGTTTTGAAAGGGCGATATGAACGCAGTGCGTTTTGTTGCTTTAAGAGCAGTTTTTTCATGCAAAGTTTATAGCGAAAGCAGATTATACAGTGCAATACGTTCATTATTTATTATGAATTGTTTTGTGTACTGCTCTCAGTAAAATCTGTTATCTTATAAACTGTGGCAAAATGACTCAGTTGTATGAATAGTGCATACAGATTTACTGAATAAGGTCATGGTTACAGAAGAAGCTGGAAGATTGATACATAACCCCCCCCCCC
>NQII01006619.1:65483-83453 GCA_002778355.1 Clitarchus hookeri | reverse complement strand
AGCAACAATAAAACTCGATTATGTGAACACACGTATAAAGTGTATGTTATTAGTAAATTGGACCTAGAGACAACCGTGTCGACGTATTTGTACCCCTTATCACTGAGGCGCCATCAATTGCTGGCGCCTCACGCCGCAGAGCAGAATCAATACCTACTTACAAACTTCAGCATTTGGCAGGTATCAGTGGTAACAAATTAATTTTGTCAAAAAGCAATNCGCAGAGCAGAATCAATACCTACTTACAAACTTCAGCATTTGGCAGGTATCAGTGGTAACAAATTAATTTTGTCAAAAAGCAATAGTATTATAATTAAGCCTAGGATAATAAAACGTGAAATAACGAGGAAGATACAATTAATACAATTACTGCCTCCGATACTTAAAAATTCGTGTATCTAAATCTGCGAGGCAGAAAATTATTTACACCGTAAAGAAGGGTTTCATAAAGAGAGGTTCAAATATTTGTTTTAAAAAATGGGATACAGCAAAATACATTTTTGTGGGTTGGAATAACCTACTCAAAAATCTTATACTATTATCTTTTAGAGATTGTGTTGATTTTTCTTCATTTTCCCTATCAATATAGACGTTTTAGTTTGGAAGTGTAAAATGTTCGTGAATATAAATAATTTACAGTATTTACTTTTTTTTTTAAATAAATATTACAATTTTGTATACACTTAAGTAACAATGGGAGGAGATCNAATTTACAGTATTTACTTTTTTTTTTAAATAAATATTACAATTTTGTATACACTTAAGTAACAATGGGAGGAGATCGGAAAATTATTTTTTGAGGTACCATTTTGAAGCAAATTGGTGGAAATAATGGTAAGTCAATTTTTTTTGTCTAAAATGTATTTTTTTTTAAATGAAGGAAATTTATTCCGCCATTGTGTTATTATTTAAGATCCTATTACTGTGATAAATAGTTTCTGATTGGTAAGCGGCAATGTAAATCAGGATTCAGAGTACAATACAATAATCAAATAATGGCATTTCTTCCTAGGGTTTATCAAGAGAAGACCTCGTTATCTGCACAATCCATAGACGAAATATAATACATACATTTGTTTGGTCAAGATCGCTTGTCAATATCGTTCACGGTTTCTTTTCAGTGGATCTCTAAGTGTGGCGAATTTCCATAGCGAATTTCGATTCCATATTAATGAATATGAGGGATAATGTCAATTAAAAACATCGCTTTCTATACAAAAAACGTACTTAAAAAATTTTATTTGTAGGAAAACTAGTTGTCTGGATGATTTATTTGAAACAAACTTTAGAAAATTCGGAGAGAATTAAAAGCTGCGCTACTGGACGCGCACTGAAGTGAAAGCCAGAATAACCAAAAGTAGTGGACGATTATACCCAGCAATTATAGTGCCCTAGGTCTGAGAGGTGATCGAGGTAACGGCGAGGGAAACGGAAGTACCCACAGAAACAATCTGGCCGTTACCTTTGACCACAAATCCATTTGCGTGTGATCCACTTATATTAAATTGAATATTTACATTATACATTGTTAGTTTCTATGTNTGACCACAAATCCATTTGCGTGTGATCCACTTATATTAAATTGAATATTTACATTATACATTGTTAGTTTCTATGTTAATATGATTAAAATTTTGTTCAGTAATTTTAGCAGAAGAAAAATAATCTTCTTCTACTTATTGTTCTACACTTTACGTAGAAAAAACATCCAAATGTACCCAGTTCATACGCCAGACGCCATTTGCATTAAGATTGGCGGTGATAAATAATAGGTATCGACTACCTTGCAGAATCGATATTGCTTATAACTCCTTTACTATGAGACATAAATGTTATACTTTCGTAGTTCTGTGTTGCTTTTTTATTTTCTAGTAGATATTTTGGGCGTATATTTTGTCTTGATTGTACCAAAGGTAAGTAGCTTCGGTGACCTGATTAAACAAAANTTGCTTATAACTCCTTTACTATGAGACATAAATGTTATACTTTCGTAGTTCTGTGTTGCTTTTTTATTTTCTAGTAGATATTTTGGGCGTTTATTTTGTCTTGATTGTACCAAAGGTAAGTAGCTTCGGTGACCTGATTAAACAAAACGGCTCCAATATACTTCCCGGAGAGCGGGCTTGTTTATAAAAAGGAAGTAAATGTGTGTGACTATCCGGGAATCGATTAGCCCAATCGGTAGTGATATGAAACGTGAAAGGCGCCTAATAATAAAAATAAATTCAATTCAAGTCTCGTATTAGTTACTCTTTACGTTTATTTATCATTTAATTTAAACCGCTAACATACAATCTTCAAGTATGCAGAGTCACGAACAGTTAGTTTCACCAGACAAACCAACAAAGAGCAGTGCGCTGTAGTTAGGTTTTTATTCAAGTCATTCGAAGCTTGCATCGCAAGAGGAATTTACAANTTTACTATGAGACATAAATGTTATACTTTCGTAGTTCTGTGTTGCTTTTTTATTTTCTAGTAGATATTTTGGGCGTATATTTTGTCTTGATTGTACCAAAGGTAAGTAGCTTCGGTGACCTGATTAAACAAAATGGCTCCAATATGCTTCCCGGAGAGCGGGCTTGTTTATAAAAAGGAAGTAAATGTGTGTGACTATCCGGGAATCGATTAGCCCAATCGGTAGTGATATGAAACGTGAAAGGCGCCTAATAAAAATAAATTCAATTCAAGTCTCGTATTAGTTACTCTTTACGTTTATTTATCATTTAATTTAAACCGCTAACATACAATCTTCAAGTATGCAGAGTCACGAACAGTTAGTTTCACCAGACAAATCAACAAAGAGCAGTGCGCTGTAGTTAGGTTTTTATTCAAGTCATTCGAAGCTTGCATCGCAAGAGGAATTTACAANTCAACAAAGAGCAGTGCGCTGTAGTTAGGTTTTTATTCAAGTCATTCGAAGCTTGCATCGCAAGAGGAATTTACAAAGGCAGGAGGGACGTCATATCCCTCCTGGCACCCCAGCGGAAATAATTTATTAGGATTTAATTGTTAGTCGAAAATAATTAAAGTTAAAAAATATTTAGAGGTCGTGAGTGTTTGCTGATGTAGGCGATATTTGCCACTGATATCTCGGCTGCAAAGTATAAAACAGGATGTACGAAAAGTCTTTTAAAAATTACAAACTTTATTTACTCCCATTAAATGTTACATAGAGATGTAAAACCGGTGCTAAAATGTTGGCAAACTAACCATGTTTTTGCTGCAACAGGAAAACACATCAGTAAGTCTCCACATGAGCAACCTTCGTAACTCGTAGAAGGTCTGGTCCATATTAAGTTTCTATTTATACATTAGCCAACATCACAGGAGTGTGGAGGCCAAGCTGTCGGGCCATCACGACCGATGCCTCGCCCAGTAAAAGTCGTATCAAGATAGGCACGAACCTCCAAACCCCAAAGAGAGTGTACAGCATCTTGTTGAAAAATGATTTATGGAACATCTATGGAAACATGTGAGGAACATCAAATAATAACAACATGTCAAGATACGTTGGATATGTGATGGTGTCATCATAAAATAAGAATGGCCGATAATTTTGTCATGAAAAAGCGCGCACCAAACATTTACATTTGAGCTGCCTCTGGTACACACTAACACATCACCAGGGGGCTCTCAAACCCAAATNGCGCGCACCAAACATTTACATTTGAGCTGCCTCTGGTACACACTAACACATCACCAGGGGGCTCTCAAACCCAAATACGCCCTTTATGCTATTTGACTACACCACTGACTAGAAAAGGCGCCACCTCAGAAAAAGCAACACGATTGATATAGCTATTATTGCCCTCTATACATAATAACACTTCGACTACAAAGTCATACCGATGNAAAAAGCAACACGATTGATATAGCTATTATTGCCCTCTATACATAATAACACTTCGACTACAAAGTCATACCGATGAGTGGTGTCATTGTGCAACAAAGCCTAAACAATTTTCACTTTTTGTGCACGAAACAATAAATATTTTTGTATGATATCATGAAGAGAACATTTTGGTATCTGTAATTCACGTGAGGACCTACGCACCGATTTCTTGGGACTTCGTATAAAATACTGTTTCACTGCTTCCACCATTTCAGCAGAAGTTGATGGTCGGCCAGTTCTCGGTAAGTCAGCAACAGATCATGTGTTCTTGAACTTGTGATACCGGGACTTAATGCTTTTAACTTTGGGTGACATCTTTACATAAGTTGTCTGAAAGTTCCTTTGCGCTGCTATTGGTGACCGGGTCTCGTGGTACCAGAGGACACACTGAACTATTTCCTGATTTGTGAACATATCCGGTTTCCTGGACAGTGCAACTGCTACACTACAACCACGTTACTGATAAGTGTAAAAAATCTCGTTTCGTTTGCCAACTTTTTGGCACCAGTTAAACATCTCTCTCTTACATATAGAGGATATAAATAAGATTCGTAATCAGGGAAAGACATTTCGAACATTCTGTACATCATCTAGCTTCATATGTGCCACTTAGGATTTCATTCTTAAATTACAAATATCCTCACTTTAAAGATAAATGCCATTGTTCACAGGATTCTCTTTCGTGATTAATCAACGATAAACTCAGCAGATTGTATCGCCAAATGCCTGGTCTGTTCGAATCTGTTTATCGAAGACACTACAACTATGAATACCGATCAGATTATATAGCTTCATATTGTGATTGTTACTCTGTTTGTTTATACTGACAGCTGAGAATTTAAATTTCTGTATTGTATGTATTTGCTGGTAGCTAATAACGTGTGTTTTAATTATCGTTCATAATTAGGTGTGTCAGTTGAATTTCATAGTTAACAGACGCAGAATATAATCACTTGCACTAAGAATTATTTATTTTAAAAAATACTGTTTGTGGACAACACTTACTATTTCCCTAAGGGTATGATTTTTATGTCGCAGCATCTAAAATCAATTATATTAACTTTTCGAAAATAGATTGTTACTTTTATGTATACCGAGGCTATTATTTACACGNAACTTTTCGAAAATAGATTGTTACTTTTATGTATACCGAGGCTATTATTTACACGTGTAAAAGGCATTATGCCATGTAAAGAAACATTCGATTTTTTTTATAAACTGCTCATGGTAAAAAGAGCAATTTTGAAAGCCCCCTTAATTGGAACAAAAGTCAATAAATATATTCTTCTTTTGCTTTTGTCGTTAACTCCAAGGGCGGTGTAAAGTACGCACTGTGATTGTTGCTTACATGATGATTGTTATTTAAAAAGATGGTTGAAGGATAAAAGATGGCAGAAAGGAAAAAGTAACGAGGGCCTCAAAAGTTCTCACTTTACCTTGAACAGCCTTTAACAGTTGTTAACTCGCTACGTGATAGCAATTACTGATAAAAACCAAATCAACCATTGTAATAACTAATTAACAATACACTTGGTCATCCGTATTAAAAATACATTTAAAATTTTCCTTTTTTGTTTTTAACATATACCACATACTTATTGTTACGAGCAATGAAGNGTATTAAAAATACATTTAAAATTTTCCTTTTTTGTTTTTAACATATACCACATACTTATTGTTACGAGCAATGAAGTCTTCATTCGGAATGTGGTAAAGATACATGTATTCAATACCAGTCGTCTATAAAACATGAAGTAATAACCTGGCCACTTATTATTTGTCTACATGTTGTGCATTGTAAATATATTTGTTGAAAGCTTTTCTAACGTTCTTTTGTTTAAGTTCTTTAATGGAACAGAGTAGTACNGTATTAAAAATACATTTAAAATTTTCCTTTTTTGTTTTTAACATATACCACATACTTATTGTTACGAGCAATGAAGCCTTCATTCGGAATGTGGTAAAGATAGATGTATTCAATACCAGTCGTCTATAAAACATGAAGTAATAACCTGGCCACTTATTATTTGTCTACATGTTCTGCATTGTAAATATATTTGTTGAAAGCTTTTCTAACGTTCTTTTGTTTAAGTTCTTTAATGGAACAGAGTAGTACGCTGAACTGTCAAATATTTCAAAATTCACAATCCTCTTAATCGCGCTCATTTTTTTTGTTAGCATCATGGTTTTGTCATCGCAAATGTTATTGTGACGATATATATATATATATATAGCGGTTATAAAGGAAACAGAAATGATTAAATGCTATCACATATTGCCTGTTTAAATCTTTACAAACGAACATCATGGGTGCACACGTATTTTGTTGCTGATTTAAGATTATGTTAAATGATACGTTGACAAGCAAAATATAAATTATTTTTTCACGAGGGAATTTGGAAATTCAGCAGACAAGTCTTCGTTTTGGCGAAGGTTAGTTTCTATTTATTTTACCTACAAGCTATATTGTTGGCTAACCATTTACACATTAAAACCTTTGAGGAAAAAAGAAAAAGAAAATTGCTAAGAACTATATGCATGTTCACTCGTAGTTTCCATCAACATGTTACGAATTTTTGGTTGAATTGAACTTTTATTATATTTTATCTATAAAACAAAATATTTTATTTTTTAATAATATTTATAAAAACTGGGAGAAAATAAATATGTGTGTTGGCAATGCCTAGTAAGAAATAGTTCTCATGCAAAATGTTATTACACAGAGTGTGCACGAATGTGGAGCTCTATCCCTGTGGTGTAGTATTGTAGACAAGGTTAGGCTTTGTTTGCATGAGTCGTAGGGATATCGTGGAAGTAGAACTTTAGCAGGGCTTCAGAAAATTGTGAAGTAACCATGAATGGAAAAAAATAATGTCCACAATGAAACGCCCTAATTTCAGATGTGTTGTAAAAATCGGTAAATCTATTTTTCTCAGTTTTTCCCGTTCTTCTGTGTTCTGCAGGTGTTCGAATTACCGCCAAAATCATCCTCTTCTCTCAGCTGCCGCCTGGAGCGCTGCAGTTAGTTTACGTTAACATGGTGTCGGTTCAGCAAAAAGCTCTTGTAGTTGTATAGTTTTCAGAGTGTATGTCTATCGTGAGGGTCAAAAGGAGTTTCGACGTATTTTTCAGACGGCAGCACCTGGTACAAAGGGGATTAAGGAATGGCACCTCAAGTTTCTGGCCACGGATAGTGTTTTGAAAGGCACAGGCTGAGGCTGGAAACGTGTATCTGACGAACACGTTGAGGGCATCAGGAAAGCACTATCCCACAGTCCAGTGAAGTCAATTCACTGGGCTTCCCGGAACTGCAAATGCCACTATCGACTATCCATAAGGTGCTTAGAAAGTGGTTGCATCTGTATGCCAATAAAGTGCAGATTCTGCAGTAGCTGACACCAGAAGACCAACCACGGCGATACCAGTTTGCCTGTGAGGTGCTGGAGCGAATCGACAGAGAGAACGACTATCTGACCAAGGTTATGTTTTCTGACGAAGCCACCTTTCATGTTCCTGGTGCAGTTTACGCCACGAAAGTGCGACCTTCCAGTTCACCATTCCAGTATTGTGGAAGCGATTCGCACCGTTACACCCCGCATGTACGGAAATCGAGCACAGACTAGACATTACGGCGTTTCATTAAATGAGCTCACGTAGNTAAGACGGCAGCACCTGGTACAAAGGGGATTAAGGAATGGCACTTCAAGTTTCTGGCCACGGATAGTGTTTTGAAAGGCACAGGCTGAGGCTGGAAACGTGTATCTGACGAACACGTTGAGGGCATCAGGAAAGCACTATCCCACAGTCCAGTGAAGTCAATTCACTGGGCTTCCCGGAACTGCAAATGCCACTATCGACTATCCATAAGGTGCTTAGAAAGTGGTTGCATCTGTATGCCAATAAAGTGCAGATTCTGCAGTAGCTGACACCCGAAGACCAACCACGGCGATACCAGTTTGCCTGTGAGGTGCTGGAGCGAATCGACAGAGAGAACGACTATCTGACCAAGGTTATGTTTTCTGACGAAGCCACCTTTCATGTTCCTGGTGCAGTTTACGCCACGAAAGTGCGACCTTCCAGTTCACCATTCCAGTATTGTGGAAGCGATTCGCACCGTTACACCCCGCATGTACGGAAATCGAGCACAGACTAGACATTACGGCGTTTCATTAAATGAGCTCACGTAGAAGTCCACTGGATTTTTCCTAAAAACTACTCACGTGCATCAACAAATTGCCCGCATTTTAATTATTTCACTCCTAAGATCCTAACGAAATAAAGGCGTTGTATTGTGGACAACCTGTATAACACGAGCACTGTAGTGGCCGGAGAGGTGCGACTTACGGCAGCAGAGCAGTTGACCAGCCATGCGACAAGATGGAGAGATCTCGCGCACTTGACCCCGCCTTCAGCCTTCGAGATAGACGACGTATTCACGACTGACCTCCCTCACCTGGCCTCGTGCGAACAAGGAGCCCGGTCGACCCTCTCGCCCTGCATGCCTCCTACCCAGCTACAACCACCGTCGATCACGAACCGCAAATCCCACCCCACACCCGCGCCGACCAGCCATCCTACAAATCAGTCCTTACTACTCCTACCACCGCGGCTATTAGCTGTGCTTCGACGACGCTCCCTCCCACCTCACCTGTTCGCGATAAATAGCTTTCATTTACTCTTATAATATCATGTATAAATCAATATGGCCCTTAGCACCTACCCTCCCCGCACTCCTTGAACCGCTGGAAGCAAAGAAAGAACGGAAGGGAAATAAAACTTCCCGCCTACGGAATGAATCTCGGCTCCAGGCAGCAGTTCTAAAACTGCGCCCGCCTCGCTCTGAAGTAACACAGAATCGTACTTAAACTTCGCTTTTGAGGTGGGCCGGGCGCCTCGTTAGGCCGTCGAACGGTGTACAGACCTCCAGCAGAAACCTTTTTTTTAAATACCGTCCAACTTGTCTGAGTGAGGTCTACTTACGAATAGCATTTAAAAAACGTTACGGATCTGTATATGTTTTTCAGTTCCTCCATTTCTCTCTAAAGTATGACTCTGTGATAGTGAAAATGACTCAAACGGATGTTTTCCCGGTTATTTTTAGGTAAGAACATTCCGGTATAAAATATTAAGATAGAATATGCACGTGCATCAAAACTTTTTTATTATTACGTAAAAATTGTAAGGTCTCCACTGAAAGTCTCAAGAGACGCGTTATTGTCGGCAAGACTGCGCGCCAGTTCAGTGCTTTGCGCGTATAGGCGATGAGAGAGTTGACGCACACGTCTCAGACGGTCCTAGTGCTCCCACGCTTTCAGCCTCAGACGAGCAAAATTCCTTCAACTAGGCGGCCACCTTAAGGAGAATTGTGCTCAAAAGCAGTATACTTAATCTGTTTTCTTCACCAGTTGCTGTTTAGTGGGTTTATCGAAATATTTGGGACGACAAGACATATATAATTAATATTAATATCGTCCTACATTGTAAATATGTTTTTTGTTATAAGTATTCTGTAGTGCCGAAATTTAAGAAATGTCTTCTGAAAAACGACTTTTGAGAAGAATAGGTAAATATACAGTTTAAGTACACATTTCCTTTTAAGANAAGAAATGTCTTCTGAAAAACGACTTTTGAGAAGAATAGGTAAATATACAGTTTAAGTACACATTTCCTTTTAAGACTCATGAAAACTTGGTATGAAGGTTGAAAAGGAGCAAGTGTGAAATATTAATTTTTAAAGTACTCGCTACATTATATTACGGTCAGGTCTTTTTTAAGGAGAAGTAAATATAACAAATTTCTCTNTAATTTTTAAAGTACTCGCTACATTATATTACGGTCAGGTCTTTTTTAAGGAGAAGTAAATATAACAAATTTCTCTGGAATGCAAATCAGAACAGAGGCAAAACCTCAACAGCCTTAATAACAGCATTCCATATTATAACATACAATAACATAACTATATGAGAATTTAATCGATGACCATACTAAAAGAAAAGGTTTTTTTAGTGGTTACAAAAACTATTTTGTTCATGTTTTGGAAAGTGAAATTTTGTTTGTTAGTAAAAAACATATTTTAATTGATGGATAGAGCCTATTTACAAGTAGAAATGCCATTTAGTACTTACAATTTTTTTTAAGTAGTAATTTTTTTCTCTGTCACAAAAATGTTGGCTGCAATAGCATTCAGATAATTCAAAATAAAGCCTGAGGCACAATTGGCAGTTCTGTTGGTAGTGCTGGTGACTGCCAAGCTACGATTGGCGATACTTTAACCAATGACAGCATGCATGTGGCGGTCCAAAAAAAGTGCGACACGATTGCACGTGAGATGTCTAGTTGAAAAATACGAAAAATCTCCACTCGAGACGGTAAATGGCTCTGTTTATNGACACGATTGCACGTGAGATGTCTAGTTGAAAAATACGAAAAATCTCCACTCGAGACGGTAAATGGCTCTGTTTATAAAATTTGGTATTCTAGCTGTCAACATTTACATTTGTAAATGTTTTACTAGTTTACTTTCTGAGTGTCTACGTGTTACTCTGTGCGTGTTTCCCCAATAAAACATTTGAACTAAGAACCGAATTTCAAATCACTTAGTATACATATAGTACATAATAACGGAATTCCACTTGTATGCTTCTTTTCAGAACCGCGGCTATTTTAAAACTTTGTATAATACGTCATGTCATATCTTGGGAACAAATTAACCAATTCTGAACAGAATTTTGTTTATTGGCAGTGAATTATATAAGCATTGAAATTTGAAAGAGACACTGTTATTGATACGCCATTTCTGAAGACAGCAGTTTATGAAATACAAGAATTTACCGATATAACTAATGAACCTACTTTCCTCAAAATGGGTGGAATTAATTTTAAATACGTTTTTAAAGACTGCATTTGTGGGTAGGACTTGAATTCTCTTTGAAAGCTATATCATTAGAAAATAAACCAGAAAGTAATGCAACATTAGTGAGACAATTAAAAACACACGCTTGCTTTACAAAAGAAATTAACACAGAAAGTCTCTTACAATAAGCTAACGTGCAATCAACTTGATCAGATTCGGAGCATCAATTTCGGATTCATTCAGTCTAATGTTTCGAAAGATATGGTTCACTTAACTAAAATATTTGAAGGGCTGTCATTTTGAAGATGAGTTACTGGGGCTCTTTTAATGTTCAAGATTACATGGCCTATCTTTAGCGCTATTTGTGTGAAGAATTCGGTATAAATCGGTTTATTTGCCCCTTAGATATGGTATAAAAATGTTTTTATATATTTCATACTATCTTACAAATCTTACAAAATAGAGGACAAAAGATGTTCCGTGCAAATAAATTTATATTTTAAATATCTACTGCCAGCATACAAAGTTAAGTTAGAACAGATTACAAGGTTTAGATGACATAGCATTCAAATCTAAAAGAGCTATATGGCTGACATTATGTATATAAGTGTCTAACATCCTTAATGCATACAACTGAACATAATCTGTGTCAGTACTACTTATTTGCCAAATTTAGCAGCAATCGGTTAATTTGTTACCAAAATACGACAAAACTGTATTTATTCATATCGCACTATCCTACAAAATGGCCGACAAAAGTGCTTATGTGTTGTTATTTATGATTGCAATACATTCTTTCAGTATACAAAATTTGGTCACAATTGGTTACTGTATGGTATATGTACCAAATGAATCTAAAATAATTTTATGCCAGCTATTTTCAAACTAGGTATCTATTGTAGTTCAGTAACATACATATACTTAGCGTATCATAGTTTTACATATGAGGCAAATTGGGAAAGAATTGTTTTCACAGTTTTCGAGGTAAATGTAAAATATTATCTATTTCATTTGGCACAATATTCCAAAATGGCTGACCAACATTTCTATACATTTCAAAATTGAATGATAACTTGATGCTCTGCCATCATAAAATATTTGATTTACATAGGTTGAATGGTTCCCGAGATATGACATATCCCCCAATTTTAAAATAGACGCCATTTTGAAAGTAAGTGCCTGGCGTGGTCTAAAATAATAAATGTAAGGTTTATTACCAATAACTATATGCGTGCCTAATCTGGCTCAATTCGGTTTGACGGCTTCAAAAATTGAGACGGTGGACACACACACGGCCAGACACACACATACATACTACATAAAAACAAACACAAAAAACACAGACAGGAAAGTGATCTCATAAGAATTTATTTTCTTCGGAACGTAGGTTTGTTTCCTTCTTTTACGTTATATTCCGAAAACTACTCATGAATAATCCCCTGATTTGGTAGATAAATAATACTATGGTTGGTCATATATGTGAATAAAATTGATTACAAATTTTTATAGAAAAAAGGGTTATAAAAATANACTGATAAATATATTTTTATGTAATATCTTGGGGAAAAATTGACCGATTACTACCAAATTTGGCAAAAATGTATTACTGTGGCAGGCAATGGAAAACTGTATGTTTTAGTTATGGTGTGGACTTATTTGCAAAATGGTGGCCACAGATATGTAATCTTAGTATGCATTATTGCCCAAACCCTGCAATCAATTCCAGCTTAATTTTGTATGATGGCAGGTATATATTATAACTATAAAATGTGTCTACATGGAGCATCTTTTTCAACTATTTAAATACATGATACATGAAAAATTGACGTTTTTATGTAATATCTCTGAAAACAATTGACTGCATCCTACCAAATTTGGGAAAACAATTTGCACAGCAGCANGTAATATCTTGGGGAAAAATTGACCGATTACTACCAAATTTGGCAAAAATGTATTACTGTGGCAGGCAATGGAAAATTGTATGTTTTAGTTATGGTGTGGACTTATTTGCAAAATGGTGGCCACAGATATGTAATCTTAGTATGCATTATTGCCCAAACCCTGCAATCAATTCCAGCTTAATTTTGTATGATGGCAGGTATCTATTATAACTATAAAATGTGTCTACATGGAGCATCTTTTTCAACTATTTAAATACATGATACATGAAAAATTTACGTTTTTATGTAATATCTCTGAAAACAATTGACTGCATCCTACCAAATTTGGGAAAACAATTTGCACAGCAGCANTACGTTTTTATGTAATATCTCTGAAAACAATTGACTGCATCCTACCAAATTTGGGAAAACAATTTGCACAGCAGCATGTCATGTAAACTGCTATGTTTTAAGTATGTCAGGCACGTATTTTCAAATATTTTAGCTCAGCATATTTTATTAACGAAATAAATTTCATCATAACATTATATTCTGGCAGTATCTATAATAAGCATCAAATTTTTCTAAACAGACCCTCATTATTCTGCCATTTTCTAACTCATCCAACAATAAAAATTAAGTGTTTAAGTCACATCTCACTATGAACCATTTCTAACCAAATTTGGCGATGGAGTTACATTGTGGTAGGCCATATAACTATATGTTTAATTAAGCGTGACAGGTACATATTTCAAAATGGTGTCTATAAAATAATTTTAGCTTTGTGTGCTATATCTATGAAATGTGTAATCAATTTTATCTTTACTTTCTTACTTGCAGTACACAATTTTCGAATGTGCTAATAAATAATTTTTGGTCCCTCATATATGAAGATCGTAACATGGATAATATGGACGTTTCGTGATATATCGCAGGGACAAAGCATTCGATTATCACCAAATTCTTCACACAACTTGTGTTTTGGTAGGCCATATAAACTTACGTGTTTAAGGAGGTCTAGTCAATTGTTTTCAATATGTTGGCCCTGCACATATTTTATGTTAGTAAACCTTATTATTCGAAACGTTAAACTGGTTTTATATGAAGTGGATATTCGAATCCGACATTCGTAATGCAGATGATTGCTGCACACTAGCTTATGGTATGAGGTTTTCTGGGTTCTAGTCCTGTGTAAGGCACATGTGTATTTGTAACTGTCTCACAACTGTTCCGAGTGTTTCTGTTTCCATCTCTAACGACATTGCTTTCAACCAGACGACAAGTCCTACCTACCAACTTAGCTTTTAATAAATTATTAAAAAATTAATTTCACCTATGTTGATAAAAGTTGGCTTAAGTTAAACCAGTAACTTCTAGATTTTTACTATGAATCAAATTATGATATCAGTGCTAGAGGCAAAAAAATACTTCGTGTCAGTGTGATAGATGTTAAAAACTTGTNTTTTATGTTAGTAAACCTTATTATTCGAAACGTTAAACTGGTTTTATATGAAGTGGATATTCGAATCCGACATTCGTAATGCAGATGATTGCTGCACACTATCTTATGGTATGAGGTTTTCTGGGTTCTAGTCCTGTGTAAGGCACATGTGTATTTGTAACTGTCTCACAACTGTTCNTTTTCTGGGTTCTAGTCCTGTGTAAGGCACATGTGTATTTGTAACTGTCTCACAACTGTTCCGAGTGTTTCTGTTTTCATCTCTAACGACATTGCATTCAACCAGACGACAAGTCCTACCTACCAACTTAGCTTTTAATAAATTATTTAAAAATTAATTTCACCTATGTTGATAAAAGTTGGCTTAAGTTAAACCAGTAACTTCTAGATTTTTACGATGAATCAAATTATGATATCAGTGCTAGAGGCAAAAAAATACTTCGTGTCAGTGTGATAGATGTTAAAAACTTGTNGATGAATCAAATTATGATATCAGTGCTAGAGGCAAAAAAATACTTCGTGTCAGTGTGATAGATGTTAAAAACTTGTGTGTTACATGTTTGTCTTTGGGTAGCGGTTGTTTCGAGACTCCTGGGGTATATATATGTTTTTTAGCCTACTTTCCGTAAGACAGAGAGGCTTATGAGATCATTTTCCTGTCTATGCTTATGTGTGTGTCTATATATGTATGTATGTTTATGTGTGCTTGTGTGTATCAGTGCGTGTGTGTGTCCCCACACATTCCATTTTTGAACGCATCAACCGAATTTCAGCCAACTCGGTGCACACATAGTACTAAGAAAGTACACCTGACTTTCATGTCAGTAATACTATGACATTTTAGCTAAAAGTAAGTAATTGAACTTGATTAGGTACTTATTTTAAAAATGGCGTCCATACAAATATCTTAGTTTCATTGTTATAAATAACATAACATTTTTCTAATTTCAAAAATTTTTGTATGCTTACAGTATCTGGTACAAGCATCATATATGTAAAAAGGAAACACTTTTGCCACCCATTTTGTAATATAATTCTACATNTACAGTATCTGGTACAAGCATCATATATGTAAAAAGGAAACACTTTTGCCACCCATTTTGTAATATAATTCTACATGAATTAATAAATAATTTTTGTAATATCTCGGGAAACAACTGAAAGATTACTACCAAATTTGGCAGACAAGTAGTACTGTGGCAATTGATATGTACAAATTGGTTTCAGGTATGTCAGATTCTTATTTTCAAAATGGCGTCAATCTATCTATTGTAGCATAACATGCTATATATTCAATATCATGTATTCAATTCCAACCAAACTCTGTATACTGGGAGTATATATATCAAATATCAAACGTGTGTACACGGACTCTCTTAGTTCTCCATTTTGTAAGATAGTTGCCACATGAATAGATACATTTTTCATATCATATCTCGATAATCAAGGGGCCGATTCCTGCTTTGACAGGGTCACAAACTTATTTTGTAAATGGCAGCCATGTAATAATTTCAGTTCAGAATTTACCAACAAAACTTCAAAGCTAATTTCAACTTTAATTTATGTGCTGACAGAATCTATTATATCCATGAAATGCACAATTTATCAGCCATTTTGTAAGATAGCCGCACATGAAATAATACCGTTTTTATGTCGTATCCCGGAAAGCAATCAATAGATTACTTTCAAATTTGGTGAAGATGATGTACTCTGGTAGGCCATATTAATTTACAGCTTTTAAGTGGGCAAGTCTCTTATTTTCAGAATGGCGTCTATACAAGAATTTTAGCTTAGTGTGCTATTTTTACAAATTTATGTAACAGATTTAAATGAAACCTACGGTTTAGTGTCTATGGCAATAATCCTAATTGCTAATAAATCNTGTCTATGGCAATAATCCAAATTGCTAATAAATCTTTTTGACCTCTATTCATGAAGACCATCACATGAACAATAGCATTTTTATGCCGTGATCCGAGGAACAATCAACAGATTCTTACCAAAATTTCACGCAAGTATTGCTACAATAGGGTATGTAAATTAACATGTTTTATGTGCTGCAGGCGTATTTAATGAAGTTTATATAAATACATTAATATGTTATATTTATAATACTTTTTAGCAAAATTCTACCAAATATTGTACAATAATATTATTGATAAGAAGCATTATTTATGCATACAGAGATCCTCTTTTCCTAATTTTTTTGCTAAACAGTGTCAGGTGAGTAAATGGAAAATTTTGCCATATTACCAGAACAATTCATTAAATCTCCGCCAAATTAAGACACCTTTAGAATGCCATGTAAAGTTACATGATTTAAATGGAGTCAGATTATGATTTTCTAAATGGCGGCAATATTTTTTTTTTTATGTTTGGCATATATATTTAATAATTGAACAAATGCAATACATTTTTTTGCTGACATTTAATATTTGAAACATCGTGTACGGAGCCTCAATTTAGGCAATTTTGTAAAATAGCCCCATTTAGGAAAATTTTTTTAATTCCATATCTTGGAGATTAACCATCCTTTTCCCACTTTTTTTTACACAATTAGCGTTATGGTAGGGCATGTAAACTAATGGTTTTTAGTAGCTCATGTACTTATTTTTGAAATTATGGCCGTGCAAATAATTCATGTTGGTGAACCCTATAATTTAAAACATTAGACCGATTACATCCGAAGTTAATGTACCGAAACCTACTTGCGTGACGCAGCTAACTTAATTTTACGAGTTTTTTTTTTGTATTTGAATCCCGGGTAAGTCACGGTTGTATTCTATTTGTATTTGTACTGTTGCATATGTATCAGATTTCACCTCTAATTATATTGTTGTCAACGAGACGTAAACTCTTACCCACCATCTATGCTTTTATGAACTTCAATAAAATGCGTTTGTACCTATGTAGAGGAAAGACGCTCATAAGTCGAGTGTTAACTAATTTTTTATTTTTCCTTTTTTTTCAGGATAACGTGTTAGTGTTGTGTAGCGTTTCTGGTTTGATAGCATTCAAGAGACCAAAGTTAACAAAGCGATTAGCAAAAATAGTATTCAAATCTTAATGCATATACTGGTCTACTAATAGAAGAACAGTCAATACGTTACATTTACATTGAAAAGCTTAAACAGAGAAATTGTTGTTATAAAGGAATGTTAAATTTCAAAATGAAATAACTGAGTTGTCATTTCAGTTGGTGGGATGACTATGTTAAACTACGATCAAATTAGTAGGCATTTACGTATATTTGTCAGCATAATTATTTTGCAGTAAGGATGTCATTGATTCAAACCATNGATCAAATTAGTAGGCATTTACGTATATTTGTCAGCATAATTATTTTGCAGTAAGGATGTCATTGATTCAAACCATAGCCGTGCGTAGCCATCATCATTTGGATGTGCACACATAGTTAAAGGATCGCCGATGACCGCACGAAAATAGGGTTCTGCGGATATTCTCCCTGGAAAACGTTTTTGATTTTAAGGTTTAAAAAAGTGTCAATTACGATATAGTTGTGCCAAAATAGGATATGGTAATAATACAACTTTTGGCATTATTTCTTTAAATATTTATGACGCTCTTGTTCGCAAAAGACTTATTTGTGTGTATTTCAAAAGTAAAATAAATCAAATGAAGGTGAAGCCTGCCCTGACGCAATGGACAAATGAGTTTCGATATCCCTCAGAATGTCTCGTACAGTCCAGTGAGCTTTTATGCATGCTCAGATTCCAGAATAATAAAAAAATATCAAAGACCACAGTGTCTGGGCGTACCCGGCACACCCTCTGTGCACGCCTATCGCTCAAACCTTATTTGTACCACTGTCGGTGGCTGGAGGATGTATGTAAATATATCTTTCCCCTGTATCTCCCCCCCCCCC